>CM068828.1:51229608-51459608 GCA_028554795.2 Sinohyriopsis cumingii | reverse complement strand
TTCCATGCTTGTTTCGCGTCACCTTCCAGCAAGTTGTTGAACCGGTCATCTTTGAAAAGCTCTCGAATCTGAGGACCCACAAAAACTCCCTCTTTAATCTTTGCTTCGCTGAGTCGAGGGAATTTTTCATGCAGGTATCGGAATGCTGGCAAAGTCCGGTCAATGGCTTTCACGAAGTTCTTCATCAAACCTAGTTTGATGTGAAGGGGTGGTAGCAAGATTTTCTGAGCCTCAACCAGAGCTGGGTGTTGGATATTCTTCTCTCCAATGGCTACATTCTGCCTGTGAGTCCATTCCTTCCTCATGTAGCGCATTTCCCTTGCTCGGCTATCCCACTCGCATAAGAAACACATGTATTTTGTATATCCTTGCTGCAGTCCCATTAAAAGGGCAACTACCTTCAAATCACCACAGAGGTGCCAGCTGTACTTGTTATACTCAATGGAATTCAGTAGCTGCCTTAAGTTATCGTATGTCTCTTTCATGTGGACAGCATACGCTACTGGAATAGATCGAAGAATGTTTCCATTGTGCAAAAGCACAGCCTTGAGACTCAGTTTCGAAGAGTCCACAAATAGTCTCCATTCTTGTGGGTCATGAGTGATTTTTAAAGCATTCATGAGGCCCTCAATATCGGAACAGAATATCAGATTACTTTCCTTTCTGAAGAAAGGCTCCAATTGCTGGTGGCGCTTTCGATATGCAGTAATTGTGACATCTTCTTCTAGAAGATTCCATTGTTGGAGTCTTGATCCTAGCAATTCTGCCTTGTTCTTTGATAAGTCCAAATCACGAATCAGGTCATTTAGTTCTTCCTGTGTTATTCTGTGTGGGGTTGATGATGCACCACAGTGAAAATCTGGATCACTGCATGCTGATGGACCAGGAGAAGAACAGGTCGACTCACCTTTGTCTTCGTCAGATGAATCAAGAGAATATTCTGCTGGAGGTTCTGGAATAGGAAGTCCCTCACCATGTGGAACTGGTCTCAATGCAGACGGAATGTTTGGGTAGACTATTCTCGACTTCTTTCGCTTCGTTATTCCGCCGGAAAGAGGAGGAACCAAGCAGAAGTAACAGTCATTTAGGTGGTTGCTTGGCTCTCTCCACACCATTGGGACTGCAAACGGCATTGATGACCTTTTGCAATTCAACCACTGTGAAAGCTGTGTTGTACATGTAGCACAGCATATATGCGGAGCCCAAGGCTTGTCTTGGTCACCAACCTTGCATCCGAAGTAAAGATGATATGCCTTCTTCACTTGAGAATTGATACTTTTCTTCTGGTTGGCAAATGTCACTTCCCCACAAATATAGCAAAAATTGTCCGCGGTATTAACACACTTTCGAGGCATTACTGTTCTTTATTGTACGTAAATGGATAAAATAATAAGTTTTATGTAACAGTAGCTTGAACTGTCTCGCACAACGTCTAAAATATTTTAAATGCTGAACCTATCTGATTGGGCTTTATATAGTACACTGCTTACGTCAGCTTCAGCAGCCGCCTGGCATTAGTATAATAGGCCTACACATGTATAGTACACTGCTGACGTCAACTTACTTCAGCAGCCGCATGGCATTAGTATTGCATTGCATCAGAAAATGATGCAATCAACTGTGGATGATGTGAGCATGATGGTATTATGCAATGTTACATCATTATTCCGGATGTTGCTGCAGTCCTACTGGAGAAATTTACACAGTGAAACATAGAAAATGAGGTATATGAATATCTTCAAAACGAGAGCCAATACAAATTTTTCACGGTTATATTCGTGTTCGGCACACCAAAATACTACAGATTAGGGCCTTTTCAAGTCAGTAATGATTTCACTGTTGACCAGTGTAATGGATTGATATGTATTGGATGATATTCATAAAAAAATTACAAGGACCTGCTATCATTGACATAAAATAAATGGTTGTCTGATGTAACTAATTATCGGTAATGAAATATGTTGCAGTCCACAATCTTTTCATATTACAGTAGAGGTGGCTGATATACTAAGTTGCTTTTGGGTGCTACAAATAAGTCTTGGTAATTAGCATGGAAGGTCCACATCCTCATTGAATGTTTATAGTTCATATTATCAAAACTGCTATCGGTCGCCATCTCAAATACTCAGGCTTTTTGTTGCATATTTCAACGTTTTAAACCCTCTCGTTGCCCTTCCACACATCCGTAGTACGGCTCCCTTCGCCTCCTGGGCAGGAGAGTGTACCATGTGTCATATTGCAAAATATTGAACTTTTAATCAAATTAAATCTGTATCGATCTTGAATGACGAATCATTTTAAAGAGTTGTGATCATATCTAAATGTCATGTGATATTTGGTCTACTTTCTTCTTCAAAGGCAAGGTCGTCGTGCCATACTTCGCTCTGTAAACTAGAACAAAACAGTTTCAATTAGGATCAATTGCAGTATTTGACAGATGCAACTAACTTAATTAAAGCAATAAATCTTAAAACTCAACAAATGCAGTTTAAATAACAGTTTCCTAATGTGATTGACGGACAATGTAATCGATCTTTAATCCAAGGCTAGTGAATCGTGACCATCACGAAGTAAACATCATAAAACATTTCCACCATACACCGTGCAAGATCAAAGCTCTAGTTGAAACGTTTAAAAGTAAAATGAAATCTATTTAGGTAAAATGAGTCATGCATAATTATTTTAAAAAATATTCATTAATATACGTTTCAATCTCATAGAATCTTGTAATAAGGAATAAACAACAACATTCCTTTAAAATGCAAAGTCACCAGTCGAGAAGTATATGTAAGAAAACAATACGATAGGGATATGCAAGATAATAATACGATAAGTAGATGCTACACAACAATACGATAAGTATATGCGACAAAACAATACGATAGGTATATGCATGAAAACAGTACAAGAGGTATATGCTAGAAGACAATGCGAAAGATAATGCCAGAAAACAATATTCAGAGTTTCAATATTCCTACCTGCAATAATTGTACATGTCCTAGATAAATCTATGTATAAGGATTAGTGCTGCACTTAATTTTGTTTAATCCTAATAAAGATGCATATGTAACTTACTATGTAGATCTTGTTAAAAGCTATGTTTTCCCTTTGATACCTTTACCTCGCTTAAGCATTTCCATCAAAGTGCTTGGCTCACTTATCTTGGATATCTGACACAACATTTTAATAACTTGTCAGGAAATAAAATAATTTGCACATTATATCATGAGAACGGATTTTCCTACACTCAAGTTCGTAATGTCTGCAAAAATACGTTCTTCTTTATTTTTGTAGCAATATGTTAAAAAGTAGCTGACATTTGAACTAATTCGATGCTTCCCGATTGCAAGCGAAAGTTGATCAATGCAGTTTTCTGCCAAATCATCGTAACAGGTAAATACCGGTTCTTGCTTCTGTCGAAATATTAAGATACATAATTACATAAATGTTCTCTGACTACACCCAAAGTAATTGTAAATATAAATAAATATAAAGCAATAACATACAGGTGATTAGTGAGTGCGTTAAATAAATCAGGAAATGATATTGAATAATCAGGTGTGATGGCAAATGCACAAAACCGCTTTAGTTTACTTGCTAGGACTGCACTCTCTACACCACGCACGTAAGCACACACACACACAGATGTAACGTTATATATCATACAGAGAGAGAGAGAGAAAATAAGAAACGTGTTTGTATTGTTCTTGTGTACTTGCTCTAGACAAATTGGTTAAAACGAAATATCAAATTGACATACCAATACATCTAACAATACCAAATTTGGTCTTGGCTAAAATAGGTATCGTATTTTCATTCGTATCGACTTGTTTATTTGACTTTCTTGGATCAGAGGGCAAAGTGTCTACTGCACATATGCATAGATGTAACGTTATTTGATTATTTAAATATTTTTCTTTAGTTCTCGAGTTTAAATGTAAAACACTGTTAAACATCGTCAATAAAGCTCTAAACTTCGAATGATTTAACAATATTGTTTGGAATAATGTCGATGCTTGTAGGAGAAAATGCCTACTCAAACTATTCTAATGATCTTTAGTTGTAATTGATTAGCTCATTTAGAAAGTGGGAGTTTCTGTAGCTCAGATGCTAGAGCGTTGGACTCGTAGTCCAAATGACACGTGTTCGATACATTTCCAAGCCAGTCCTTGTCTGCTGCCTCGCTGTGTCATTGAAAAGTTATACCGAAGCACTGCAACATTTGTTTATCAACCGCTTTGATCTGCTTTCGATTGCATTTAGGAAACGTCAAGTTAGTTATGAAGAGTTTTTTTCAGACGTCAGGTTCCTTATATGTCAGGTTCCTTTTCACATGTTGCTGATAATCAGCAAACAGCTGTATTAAGATGGAAATGCTTTCTTTTATCCAAGAAAAGGAAACTAAGAACCATATTGGAAATTATTAGATGTGATAAATTGTATAAAAGGGAAATTAAACCGATTTCCTAACCGATAACTGATAAATACAGACATAAAATATATTTCGTTTATGACCGAATCGTTAGAGAGAAGATCTTCACGAGAGCAGGTGATATATGTCAAAATACCTTCTTCTCATGCATGGTCTTTTCTTCATTTATACTGTACTCGTAGTTATATGCCTTGTGTAGATTCATTTCCTGGTGATCCTCCCTATCACTAAATAAATTCTCCTTTATACAAGTAGAACTTCTTAAAAATTCTTTCTGATCACACATATTTTGATTTGCATATATGCTGTTTCGATTTTCTGCTATCTTTCAGATTGCCAATGATATTATACAGATATGCGAAACCAGACAAGTTCACCTTTTGGATTGCCAATAGTATTACAAAGAGATGTGATACCAAACAAGTATTAATTTTGGACTACAAATAGTGTTATAAAGATATGTGATACCATACAAGTCATATTTCTGCATTGACAGAAGTGTTATAAAGACATGTGATAAGTAACAATTTGACCTTTTGATAGTCGTTAGTGTTATAAAGATATGAGATGCCAAACAAGCCGTCCATTATATTGTCAGTTGTGTTATAGATTGTCAGTAGTGTTATAAAGATATGTGATACCAAACAACTTATTTTTTTATTGCGACTCGTATTACAAAGAAAGGTTAATTGCTTAAAACGAGTGAATAATGGATAAATTTAAGAAGGTCGGGGAAAATACTTTTCAAACAAGATGAAATAGAATCTGTTATTTTGTACTGTATCCCACTCGATAATGTCAGCTGTTTAGCATTATTGCCTGCTATGCTTTATATACATTTTCACAGAAAATATCGGTAGCAACATGATTGTCCTCCCCAATTCAAGGTAAAACAGCACATACACATATGAAACGCAAGTATATAAACATTTTCGGATTTTAACTCAAATTTCTTGGTCATACTGATATCGAACTCTATTGACAAGACAGCAAAAGCTATTCCTGATAATCCACTCCAGTGAATTATGGTAATTGTTTTGCCTGGAATATCCGGTAATTATATTTTCTTTTATTAATGTAGATTGTCATTTTCACAATGACAATATTTACTTTTTCACCTTGTCATCAGCCACATGCATTATTCAATGCTTTAAACCTACTGTTATCACCGGACGTTTGTCAACTTCACTCACAAACGCAATTATAATTCTATGTTTCATGCAGACGTCTTGAAATGATCGTGTATATGTAATATAATATCCCAATATATATACTTATAAAATGAAAACCATATCGCTATCATCCGGAATTTAACCAGATTTCACTTAATCCCATTTTATTAGAATATATTGATTTACAGTTTATCACTTAGTTACATGATATAAGATTTTATTTTCGTCATCTAGCTCCCTTTCAAAAAAAAACATATGAATGTTCCTTGATTATTCTTGTTGAATTCGTTGTTGGCATTAGCTTGAGTATGATGTGTCGTGCAAATTCTGTCACAGATTTTGCTTTCAGTCAGCAATACCGCAATTAATAAACCATCAATATTAGGTATGAATGATAAAAAGAAAATGACAAGAGATGTAACAATTCCATAATTGTCTAACAATTTACCCACTGAGGCTCAGCGATCTACCAGATGCAAACGATTTTGTAGGTAGGAAAGTGGTCAAAAATATCCTGTTTGGAACTAGGTCATGGTAATTAATTTTTAAAAAATCATAAATTGAAAAACACGTCAAAAGTTCTAATTTAACACATACTACTTTCAAGCAAGCTCGACGTCCATGCAAAGTCCACACAATAATGATACAACTTATTTCTATTTTTATCCGTGGGCCAGCACTATCAATGCGAAAACTACTTCCATGTTTCAGGTACTGCAGGCGAAATGTCATAATTAGGTCGGGTTTTTAACTAGTAGGTAAGCACGAAAGACAAAGTGTTAATAAAATAATGATTTTTAGCGTTAATCAAGTGACGATATACGGAGTAAAATTACGAATCTTAATATAGCTGATTTTCCTGTTTCCGTCTATGTTTTTCTTAATAACATCCGTATGTGTTGTATTACGCGGTTACAACGAACGATACTACTTTTTAAAACATATTTGTCGGTGTTGATGTAGTTGATTAAGCACCAAAAGTTTTTTTTGGAGATATTTTGATGTTACGTGGATAACTGACATCATTAATTTAATGACAATGCAAAAGCGATGATCTAGTTCATTATCTTTATATCGAATATGGCGCATTTCAATGCGTCTCTCTCTCTCTCTCTCTCTCAGTAT
Source organism: Sinohyriopsis cumingii (assembly GCA_028554795.2). Lineage (NCBI taxonomy): Eukaryota > Metazoa > Mollusca > Bivalvia > Unionida > Unionidae > Sinohyriopsis > Sinohyriopsis cumingii. The sequence continues at coordinate 51,452,879 of CM068828.1, read as the reverse complement.
CCTTGCCTACTATAACAACAGTGTGCGTGGGTGTGTACGATCTTACATTAGTAATCATTTCAAACGAAATTAAATTTATGAGACGAGCCCTGTAATTTTTATTTTTGAAAACTTTGACAAGCCAAAAATAAAGTTAATTGACAAGTTTCATAAATTTTATCTGAAATCAGCAGAGATGTTAAAGATTATATTTATCAAATGATGAAAGTTACTGATTTTATTTGACCAAAATGCAAAGTATAGTAGTGATATGATTGTAAAATACGTTGGGATACCTGCATTTTTTTGCCCTCCATTTGCACGACTTATGTCATCATTGATGATGAGAGAAGCTTTTATTACACTTTTGAAAGGCCATGATACCATGATACGGTTATATAAATCTGAGTAGTAAAGTGTTTCAAACTTGTGCGTAATACATCTTTGTGATTTAGAGCTTATATGAGAACAAAGTTTGCAAGATAACAAGATTTAAAGATTATATTAGTACAACGAATTGTGTCGTATCATCACAGTTCAGACTGAATGAAACAGTCGAGGCAATTTTACAATTTGAGACAAGATAGACTAGATCTGTAGTCTATTATGTGGGAATGTAGAAAATCAGATGTCCATTTCTTAAGTCTGGTATTTATAAGGATAAAATATATATATAGACGCTTTTGAATTCGAGTTCGTGATTTGCATCATATACTTTGAATCAAAACTTCATCAAATAGATTTCAAAGAGGAAAAGTAAATTATATGCATTCTTTATATCGAATACTATACCGTGGTTTTCCTATTCAGTCTTTTTTTTTAAAACCAGTAACACTCAAACCCAAACTATTATATGCAATCTATGAGTAAAATATCTAATTTAAAAGCTGTGAAGACTAGATGTAATTTGAAGATAGGAGGAAATTATGATCCAATGTAAATGAATAGAGATTTATGGTACTTGATCTAATTCAGAAGTAGCATGTTTATGTCACGCGTCACTCAGTCGACAAAATCAGTAATTAAACCTGTTTATTCTCTTCGAAGTAAATAATATAGACGTCTGCTCAAGTCTTTGCACAATTAGGCTTTTGTGTGTGCAGTGTCATTATTTTATGACAATGTGATTTACGACTTATGTACCACAGATACGAGAGCCAAACAAATAAGTAAATGCTCATGTCAAACAGTTGCAGTTGAAAGCGCATATGAATGATATGATTCCGAAGTAAAGTTCAGTCCCGAGGGAAATAAATGTTTAGTGTGATTTGTTTTTCGCAGCATCATTCTCTCTGAAATATGAAAGCTTTAGCGTAAATAGTTTTTTGCACTTTCATTCTTTCTAAAATATAAAAGCTGTAGCGTAACTAGTTCTCCATAACATACGAAAGATGTAACTAGTATCTGATATACAAAAAGAAAATTCAATGAATCTATATAAAAAGTGGTCTGAAAATCCTTGTTTCATATCTTATGTAATTTGTCTCATAAGTTTGGTACAATGTTTGCTCTCTTTCAATATACACTAGCACAAGCATACATTTCCAAATATCCTCAGCAACTTCATCATTTCTTGAGCCTTATAACCCGACGAATACCTCTACGGAATCATTCAAACCCCTTGGATTTTAGCTTGGGATATACGTATATATAAAATGACTGTACATGTATCATTATAATATCAAAAGAAAATCAATAATTGTAACTTAAAGGTATTTCAAGGGCCAATACCCGTGACGAAAGCACTAACATCCAGCTGGGGAGGAAATGAACGAGTTAAAAACTTAAAGGTTTTCGTTTTTATGACGATAATTCCAAATCATTACGCGCTTATGAGATTTTTTGCCACAATGGAATAGTTTTCTTCCAAATGTAAAACGATTAAGCATGTATTTGGCTAGGATCTTATAATTCGATCTACATTGGCATTTTATCCTAATAAAACAAAGTTATAATTTTATCAATCAATCTTTGTCTACGTTCATTTGTATAACTCTAAGATTCAATCAACTCTTCCAGACCAGCATCAAGATGAATACATTTTATGATTAATTAAGTGTATTTTGGACATCGAAACCTACTTTCAAAATTAATTTGAATGATGGTCGATCTTCAATGAAAAAAAGTAACTTGATAATTAGAGAACGAATCGTACATAATACATGAAAACCTGGAAGTAATATAATGAATAAAACTGACATTGAAACCAAAGATAAAAAACATCAGAATTTGTTAAGAGGAGATATAAAATAATTTAAATGGAAGCCCTGGAATTTTTAGGAAGAAATAATTTTCTGCTCCCAAATAGCTTGAAAAATATTTTATGTCAGATTTCAGTTGAACAGAATTAATTATGTTGAAATAAAAGTAAAACGTATCACAGCTCAAAAGAAAATCTCAGAACACATCTTCGCTCGCCCCCCCCCCCGAAAATTAAAAGTTCGTTCCCTAAGTAGGCTGCATACAGATGATGGAAATGGTTCCAGTTAAAGATAAATTATGTATGATCTATTTTTCGAAGTGTTGACAGTTACAGATACATTCCTTATGACCTCTGTTTGAAAGTGGTGCCAGGTAAAAATAAACACAAAAAAAAACACAAAAAACTTGATGATCTCTGTGCAGAAGTAGTGCCAGTTAAAGATAAATAACGTATGACCTCTCTGATGAACGTTTGCATAGCCAGTGCTTACGAATATTTGAGAGGGTTTGTTTCCCTGAACCATTATATTTCCATGCCTGACAACAAGAAAATGTGCCGTATTTTACCTCCATTAATTCCAGTCGGTATACTGAGCTATAATTAGTACGTAGATGATAGTCCCCATGAAAGTCAAATGTAAGGCACTGCTTGCTCTACATGTAAGAAAATTTTTAGTTTGAAATCTTGGAGATCCATTCTAAAAAGGCAGGATTCATTTCTTCTCAAAATTGTATCCTAGTTATGTCGATCAATTTTTTCGTTTATAACGACTTTAACGAAAAAATCGTTGCGGTATTTTGTTTTTCAAAAGCTTCATTATTCAGTAAGCAACTGGCAGACAGTTATTAGGAGAACTAACTAGAACAACTCATCCTCAATGAAATTTATAAAAGAGAGAGAGAGAATAGTGTGACGGTGACGATGATGGGGAGGTGAGGAACGCTTCATCTCTCGCAGCGTTGTATGCATTAATCATTCGGAAATATATATATATATATGATATTGTTATTGTTCAGTGATTCGTTCATGAGTAACGTATTATTATTTTAAAAAAATTGATCAAACACTTGCAATTAATTGTTGAAAGTCACTTTCCTAAATATGTATATATTAATTTAGAAATATCTTTTCATATTTGCATTAATTTCTTTCCTTGCTATTCACTTATGAAAAGTAAAGTGATTACTGTATGATTATTCATTGATGTAAAATGCTAATTGGTAAATGTTATATATATATATATATATATATATATATATATATATATATATATATATATATATATATATATATATGTATATGTATATGTATATATATATATAAATATATGTATATATATATATAAATATATGTATATATATATATATGTATATATATATATAAATATATGTATATATATATATAAATATATATATATATATATATATATATATATATATATATATATATATATATATATATATGTATATATATGTATATATATATATATATATGTATATATATGTATATATATATATATATATATATATATATATATATATATATATATATATATATATATGTATATATATATATATATATATATATATATATATATATATATATATATATATATATATATGTATATATATATATATATATATATATATATATATATATATATATATATATATATATATATATATATATATATATATATATATATATATATATATATATATATATGTATGTATGTGTGTGTGTGTGTGTGTGTGTGTGTGTTGCATCTTATATCTTGGACATAACATGTTATTTTTATTTAAAAAAAGGTCATTTAGAAAATAAGAATTCTTATTATATTTGCTACCACTGTGAATCGTGCAGAATTTGGTTCTACTAAAGTGGACCGCTCTGGTAGCCCAGTGGTTAGAGCGACCGCCTCGGATGCGGGAGGTCGTGGGTTCAAACCCCCTGCGAGTCATACCAAAGGCTTACAAAAATGGTACAAACAGCTGCATCGCTAGGCGCTCAGTATTAAGAGGTTAGTATTAGGACTAGTCGGCCTGCTGATATTTTCCTCTTTATATGTATTCTAGGTAATATTGACCTCTCTTTATTTTACAGGGTAATATTATCCTCACCTTGTTTCATCTAAGGTAATATTGTTCTCTCGTTATTTCAGATAATGTAATCTTGTCCTCCCGTTATTTCATATAGGTAATATTTTCCTCTGTTTCATCAAGGTAATACTGAGTTCTCTTTAACCGCTCCGGTGGCCTAGTGGTTAGAGCGTCCGCCTCTGATGCGGAAAGGCGTGGGTTCGATCCCCGGCCGAGCCATACCAAAGACTTACAAACATGGTACTAACAGCAGCCTCGCTTGGCGCTCAGCATTAAGAGGTTAGTGTTAGGATTGGTCTTCCAGGATAAAGTGACTGGGTGGGACATCATGCTACATGTCTGCGGCATGATGCCCCAGTGCTAGACACCGCTATAAACTGCCACACTATAGACATCGTAGCGATATGACTGAAAAATTGTTAAAGCTACGTTAAACATCCTAATCACACACTCTACTAAAGTAGCGAGGCGAGGTGTAGAATTAAGTTTGGCGGTGTAGCTGAAAGGCAGGAGGGCGCTGCTAGAATAGATTGCTGCGCCACTGTTCTACTCTTGAAATTTAGTGTGCATGTTTGTCGGCATACATACATACATACATGCATACATATGTAGTAAGAGATGGCACTTTAGTTCCGTACGAGACTCACTTTTTATAAAAAGTCTAATGTTTAAAAGCCCAAACCGGAATTTAATATAGGAAAAGTTAAGGTGGAAAGGGTATTGCCTCGACGGGTCGAAAATGTATAGGCCCGAATGGGAATTTAACATGAGAAAATGTTATGGCCGAAGAAAAATGGTAACATTGTTGGTTGCGCTCAATAGGCGTTACGTTGTTAAAAGTGGTTGACCTCAATATGTCTGTGTTCAAAACCTATAGTTGATAGAACCATAACGGTGTATTGTGTGTGCCCAGAACCCGACAAGAGGGGGCGGGGGGAAACCGGGGATAAATACCCGAGGTCTCGGGTCGAACAACGTTTTAATTATATAGAAGAAAATATTTGCTTGAACAAGAACTAGGAGAGGCCCGGGTGTTTCTTACCCCAGGGCCCGTGATCGCTCTCTACCCCCCTTCATGTGCCTGACAGAGATACGATAGTTCAAGGACTACTACCGCTGCTGTAGCAAGTATTTTTCTTCCAGAAGACGATGAAATCAATCTGTCTTTAACCGATTTTGTATCGTCTCATTCTCCATTGTTGCCAATATATGAAAATTTCTGAAAGAAACATAATGAAGAGTTGCAGCGAAGTTTCTTTCTTGCAACGTCAAGACGAACATGTATTTGTTCAGCAACAAAAAGAACAGGAAAAATGAACACCAGAAGAAGAATAAAAGTAGAATATAGAACACTATACAGAAGGAAAAGACCCAAAATATATCGATTAGTATGTTACAAGACATTCTGGGCAGTAGTTTGCCTTGGGCCGGCGGTTTTGTCGGTTGTTTCCATCTTGCTCCATCAATTATCCTGGCTGTCATGTGCTGAACCACCCTTCAAAATAAACTCAAAGAAAACCAATCCATCCAACACCAACCCACCCAACCAACCATCATATTTCTCTTTTGAATGTTTTCACTGGCACGGGATCTTCAACTTCAGTTTCCTCTACGTGTCTAGCCTTCCTGAAATTTTTGACAGGTATGGGTTCTTCAGCTTTTCTCGTCTATTTCTGAAGAATGCTCTTTCTCCTCTCCTTGCCCTCTTTTCTGAAGCCAATCTTTTTTTTTTTTTTTCTTTTTTTTTTGACGTTGACGACAATTAACTAATTCGTCTCTCTTTACTCTTCTGTATTAGTAGTCCCTTTATTTGACGTAGACATTCGAAAGCTTCATGTCCTTTCTATTGACAGACATAACAGGTGTCTTGTCTGAGTAGTCTGAAGTCGTATTGGAAGTGTACCTCGGAATGAAACTGCAAATATCTGACGTGCGATCTGTTGCAACTCTTCCATCTTCACATATTACAACAAAAATCAATATTTTCTCTTAAGGTGAAGGGTTATTTGCTCTCTATATATAGTAAGAGAGGGTGTACCCTTGCCAAAGCAAATTTTGAATCAAAATGATAAGATCACACCATTTCGACGAGAAACAGCTAAGCAAAGTATTAATACAAACCCCATCCACCTAAACATATAGACAGAGCGTGTCAAGGTCGGCAACGAAAGTTGTTTTCTAGCGCCTGACAAATTATTTACACGTTCAAGGGACCTTAAAGGTGGCTTTCCGATCCTAAGATTAGAAAGAAAATTCTACGAACTTTCTTACCTGACAGTTTTATGCCTGAAATAGCGACGTCGATGTTATGTCTGGTTTGGAAAAGTTCATTAGGAATATACAGATAGAGATCGAATTTGCAAAGATGTTGTACAAATTCATGTTAAACGCAACAACAGTTGAATCCAACATGGCGTGTTTTAAAACATTGGTATTCGAATGACATAAGAAAACGGATTGTTTTGAAAATGTTCAAATCATCAGTCATCGATCAACTGTGAAACCATTACAAGACTTGCGATGCCACGACTTCTGTCATCATTATTATATAAAGTTCCATAGAATGAAGTGTCAAGGCTTGGTGGAGTACCAGATGCTGTTTCAAAGAATTGATTCCACAAAAACATGATTCCTTTTAATTTTAGTCGAAGGTTGGTATGAAAGCATTACTATCTTTCTTGGTTTTCGATTACCATCACATTATTTGTAGAACAGTCATGAAAGGTACATGCAAAGACATGACCACCAAACGTTATTGTGTTAAACGAATATTGAAAAAGATAAGATGTGTACCCCTTGTGTGCAGAAGAGATAAGTCGTACTTTATCCACTCTTCATACAAAGCAAAGGACATAGCTAGTAGTTGGTTACAGACGGATGGACATTCTTGCAAAAGTAATTTGGGTTTGTTTCTGAAATCCAGCATGTTTTATTGCTGTTACACTGCCGCGATAAAAGGATATACTTTAGTGTATAAAAAGTAAAAAATGTCATTTGTTGCTGATGGAATATCAGAAAATAATAGCATTGTTATTGCTGCATATGCATTCTCAAAGTGATTTCCCAGATTTAGATCGTTAAAGATGGGAGGCAGCGTATTATCGCCATATTTTGTCTGAATCAAGTAGTTAAGGCAAAACTGACTTTGTCCAACGTTTGATCGAAAACAAATAAAAATGTTTCCTTGTGATCCACAGCTTATCGGGTGTTATTGTAACTAGTGGCAGTCGTCTTTCGCGTTATTCCAAGAAAATCAAGAAATCATTTCACTTGTTGAAGGAAGTTCTTGCAAATATGCCGGGATCCAGTCTGACTTTAGTTAAACAAATGTAGTCAGCATATCGATGTTATGCCTGATAATGATGCAACTCAATTGCCAACTGCATATTAACTCATCGATTTAAATCCTAGTCTCGAAGACAAGTTAAGATGGTTTACTCCGTCAACACGGTTTTTCGCGCCAAATACTACAAAGCAGCATTCACATGTCACATTAAACATAATGTTTGTTCAAAAACATAAAGATGGAACTGGTTGATCTAATTATTGATAATAAAACCAAACAGCAAATTGTTCTGAGACGTGGTGGAAGTGAATCTTTAGGATGTCATTACTCGTTGACTTTTAAAATGGGATTCTAATTCCAAAGCTAACAAAGGCAAATCACCTAATAGACATCAGACCTAAAACAATAGAGGTGGTGGTGCAGCAAGTTCAAACTCTAACAGAAAAAAGTCCAAAGAAAAGTCCCGAGAAGAAAAAAACTGACGAAAAAAGAGTAAAGGGCTCACATACTCAAAACACCTCAGTCGATACTGTTTCTCCTGCTATTTCATCCTCTTCTTCGCTCATGAAGATACCTCCAAAACCTGTCCTGAGACCAATGCTTCCTGTTTTGATGAAAAAACGAAAACCTGTTGCTAAAGAAACTACTACATTTCCGTTAACAATGATGTCTTGTTCTGCTTCTACTTTAGTTACCAATGCAGCAGCCAAAAAGTGTCCTTTTAAGACAAAAGTACAAGACAGAATAAGGATGTTGCAAAGTTTACTAGATTTGTCCATACAAGAACTAACAAGATAGTCTTTTGAAAAAACCAGTTTTACCAAGAGTCTAACTGAGACGATGTGCCGACAATCACTGGAGACGAGTATATAAAATTTCAGTTTTTTTTTCCTCCTGAAACAAAGATGTTACCAAAACGTTCACATCATCATCGACACAGTCAAAAGAAACTTCCAGCCAAACATTTGTACAAAACGGACACCATAGTCGTTTAGCTAAAGATTGGGATCTTTTGTCAGTACTGATCAAATCCAATCATTCAAAAAGCACCCAAAACGATCATCCACACAGTGTACAGATATTGTTGGAACGCCTCACAAGGAACAGTCACTTTTGACCAAATAAGAAGTACTGATTACGAAAATAACAGCGGCACTTTAATCGGTAAAAGGTTAACAAAATTTCAACACTTAGAGCTATAATAAATACTTGCGCAACGAGAAAGAGTTCTAAACGTACTAACAGGACATTTTTGGAACGTGACTGCACATTTGGTAGAATGAATTACTAGACCGCATTTAGAATGAGATGATAATGAAGAAGATAAAAAGAACACACTTTCCTTTGAAGATATTACACTTGTGATTTCGATATTATTGAAAAAAGATAATTAATTTTAAAGAAACATTGATTTTTCAGACCTGAAAATCCTGAAACAAGAGCTAATATTGGGAACGTGTTCATCGAACATCGAAAAAGTGAATACAGAAGTATGCTACACTCCAGCACTTTCAAATTCTTCGACCTTATGCCACGTCGGATCAAAGCTTACAATAAATAGTACCATCGTTATATCAGATGGTCACCAGAAGAAATGACACCTCAAAACAATGTTAAGGAGATTGATCGATTGTTTGGAACTCCAACAACCAGATAAAGAAAGACATTTAATTGTATTTTTCTGCCAAATCGCTGTGGTGGATTGTGTCGTAAAAGAAGCCATTGTAAATTTAATTTACTTCAAGGAGATACACGGGTGATGATTATTTTACTCAGCAGCTGCATTAGTTATATTTTTCCCAGGCCATTATTGCACATTACTTCCGACAGTAACAACAACGGTAGGTTCGCCTCCAAAGCAAGCCACAACCCTTCTAATCACAGTAGGTAACAACCCTCTTCTGGAACATATCGAAAACCATCCATTGACAACGTGTGACTCGTCAGACAACAGAACCATCGAACTATAAATAAATAATTTCATCTAACATTATCTTGTGACAGTTCTGTGGATGTGTTTCTGAAATATAATCCTAGTTATTTCGAATCCAAACAACCATCACCAACGAATCTCCAGCTTATCAAGTATACCATGAGGATTCCTACTGTCATTATTTTAATGCATAACATCATCACGTCGAAACGATTTCAGCTGGTGTTAACTGCCATATGGGTAAATAACTGCCAAAACGTCGCCAAATTATACTGTTCGAGTACCAAACAATTCGTCATTGTCTTATATGCATTTTCCTGACGTCAAATACTCCCCATGACTTTTTTCTTCCAATGTGCTTGCTATTCTAAATGGATACTCCTCCCTCGTTATAAGAAAAGCATTCACAACAACGGCCGATTCTATAAGTATTTCTGCTGTCCTATCGAATCGAATGAAAGATTAAATTTGATGTTTATGTATTCGGATGGCATTGAGTACATTTCGTGGGAAACACATCAGCTCCATTGTTGAGAGTAGTTTATTTCAAAGTAGATTCTGACATGGCTGCTTACGATCAAAGAGGAAACACGCCTCACATTCACATATAATATTTACATTCTTTTTAGAAATCCTTGTTGGCAGTGTCAGTATTAGAGTGAAGAAGATTATGGATCAAAACAAAATTCCTGAAAAGAATACTTAATATTTTCGAAAAACTATTCTCCAATAAATTGTAGCAGATGCTAACCAAAGGCATAATACGAAAAAACAATAAGAAGAAAAGATAACGAGCAGTCAAAGAATTGTACTTTTTAATAACTGAGAAGAGGGAAATGATGCACGAGCATTCTTACAACTGTTCCAAGTCAGAACTCGATGTTACCATGCAACCTATATGATGACGTTGTAATAATCCTAATGTGTAGCAATTCATTCTGAGCTTTTTGGTCTATATTAGCACCTATATATATATATATATATATATATATATATATATATATATATATATATATATATATATAAATCTAAGGAGAACCCGAAACTTACATCGAAACAGTTATAACAGTTTCTTGTTCCTGAAAGTCAAAGTTCTCTTAACGGACAGAACAATCCAGAGGAAGGTGCTAGACTATCTCCAGTAAAGAGTTTCATTCATTTTTTGTTCAACGAAATAGATTTGTATTTGTTTAACAAACTAATCAGCAGCAGCACGGATACTTACCGTGACCAAGCGTACCGGCAAAAATCTCTTGACGTACTAAAACGAAGACAAGAACACACATCTTGATGCTTCCTTGGTATGTAAACCTGACATTTTAGATGCCTTCAACGACACAGAGAAGACAAGTCGGAAGAATATCTGGAAGACACACGGTGCTCATCTCAGAAAATTGGCTTAATGACTTGTATGATCATTCCTTACCTCCAATGACTGCTTTGGAGACTAAAAACACTGAAACTTCCTTGAACTGAGTACTGAGGCTACCCAGTCATCCATTTATTTGATAGATATTTTCAAGCTAAATGTCAGTCGTGAACTTATAACTTGTTATTACACGTGATGAAAATGAAAGGATACTTGAGACTTTCATCACCGTCTAACTCACATTTGGCATACAGTTTCTTGGTGGTTTGATAAAGATGACCTTCAAGGTCGAGAACTGAAGACGTTCAAACGTATGTCATCAACGCAGACTACAGTTATCGTCCAGTGAGACAATGGGTTGTTGTAAATGTTCTCAAAGATCCTAGTGTGGAATATTTTGGCTACGACATGATCGATTTACGAGAAGAAATGCTGAATCTGCTCAATCCAATCATGTGAGATAACAAGGGTTAGTTTACGTCGTGTACGGACAATATAGAGTGTTTTTGTTTCATCAATGCAGTCTTTTATTTCAAGTAGAACATTGAGAACATTTTGTTACTGTTACTGATAGCAAATACTCATTAAGAATGCTACAATAAAGAGATAATTTTGTGAGCATTACGTCTATCTATTTTCTTTAGCTCCATCTTATTTTTAAAATTGTTCATTCATAAACAATGATGTTGAGTTGGTTTATTGTTTGCAAAAGGAGTATGTCACCGCGTTCTTTCAAATTTTCTCTGTAGATCTTTCCTGTGTGACGTTTGCTTTCACGTTCACGTACCGAGAAGGAGGGGTGTTTTCCTTCACTTCCTTCCTTCTAACATATGAAGATTAACGTTCATTGGACTTAATAGTCACGAGGAATCTAGCCGACAGAGCACATCAGCGGTTAAAACTAAAGCAAGCATAACAAACGAGCTTTTACTGTAATGTCAACCCCTGCACTACGGGTCATTTGTGCCCAAGGAAATGCCTTAGCCACAACCAAATCGACTTTAAGAGTAGGATATGAGGACCACCTTAATGTTATTGTAGGACAATAAGAAGGAAGACGATGACAATAATAGGGACATGACATGGAAGGCGGTCAAGGAGCGGAAAAAACAGGCAGCTTTCGAAGACGAAGAGAGAGGTTCGACTGAGCATCATTGACCAATCTTTGTTACTCCAGGATGAACCAGCTCCAGTACTGAGAACCACAACCCTCTAAGAACCAGTTTGTACTTCCTCCTCCACCCACTAACACATGGCAGAAGGCAACAGAGGACCGTGAGGTTCAAACTAACATCTTTGAACCGCAGGACGCAGACGCCGCCTCCAAACAAGACACATCAGTACAGCAATTTGAAGAAGATATAAAGGCGGAAGAATAGGAAGAATGAGTAAGTGCCATCCAAATTATGAATTCCAGTAGAGACCCCCTCTAACAATGCAGCAATCTAACATCTTTTTTGTCAACTACTGCAAACAAACTTACCATTTATTTCGACCATTCCATTTCTCCATGTTAAAGCCTCGTTTTAGCGTATAACCATTTTTAACATGGGAGTGCCATGTGGGAGTACATACATACATACATACATACATACAGTATATCACATCAAAAGTAGAATTGAAAAATTTACTCCATTTCACACAAAGCTATCCTCAAAATAACAAGCAATTTTTTAAAGAGCACACTGCATGATATATGAAAATACTATACGATAACGACATGTTATTAATTATGCTCTCGTAATATGAATTGAATTTATACAACTCATATTTATGCCTGTTGACATTGTTGAATAGGTGCATACTGGATATGTTTTTAAATCCAGGTTAATAATGCAATTTCATATTTATTTTACGCTCTCTATATAAAATGACATTTCAATGTCTCAATAGAGTATTGATTTTAAACCCGAAAGCTTCATTCAAACATTGGCGAATAACACAATGTATCGAAATAAAGATTTGATAGATTAAAAACATGCACATGTTGCCTTATACAAAACATAGTAAGAGTTTATCAGTTAATTTGATCTGTATATACGGAGATGCTAATATGCATACTCCAATTATTTAACTTATCTGATTTTTTTGTTCCATTCAAATGTCTTTCAAAATATAGAATGCACATGGTTTTTATCTTTATCGCTGAATGTGTAAATGTATAAACCCCTGTATCAGATTACTGAAGAAGGTGAATGTATCAGTAATAAATTTTAATCACGCGTCAAACCCTTATTTCTCCCTTCAGAAAGAAATGAGGTAGCTATTTGTTCGCAAATTAGTACGCCTATCTAATTCTTTTGTTGTAAAACACAGCTTACGTGTGATGTTTTTTATCTCAGTTTGGTTGACAATTGTTCGGAACTAATCAAATGGCTTTTTAGGGCAAGTGGATTTACGGTGACAGAAGAAATTAGTACCTTGCAAATGTGATGCCTTAAAAGTAATACGTTCAGTCACTACATATAAAGAACGCTAGTTTGTTTATCCCCTTGATTGGAGAAGGGCAAGCGAAGGAACCACAACGAACAACGTTCATTGCATCGTTTACGTGCAACTTGCACTCATTAAAATACACATAAAGAACTCTAGTTTACTTATCTCTCAACTTTAGAAGGATAAATGTGAAAACTTCACAGAATAACGTTGATCTTTACGCTCAACTAGCAATAGCCGCTTAATGACTTGACTACTTGGCTGTTGCTTATATCAGTAAGATCAGTAATATATCCGCGACGCGCATGTGGCGGTTAAAAGGCTTAATAATTATTTTATATTCTATGCGCAAATCCACCAACTGAAAAAGTTAATATGAGACAACTCTCACGGCCATATAACATCTTCATATTGATGTAATATGAACTTCGTGGATACGAAAATTAGGACTACATCAATTTATTTTCTTTGAAAGAAAGTATATCAAACTACTCCGACTTTTCTCTCCGTTTGTAATGTTCCTATTAAAAATTAAAAATGTTCTTAAAATGATATTAAAAGTCAAAATAATCGACGCATAGGCATATAAGGCAGATAAGATAGAATTGTTCTACGCTTTCGTTTCTACAAATATCATTCATTTATGCTTTGTACTGTAAGAAAATAATCAGTTCACATAATGGTTTTAGATTTCTGCAAAGAACTATTGTATATGACTGAAGTCAAGGAAGTAATTGTTTTCTCTTTAGAGATAGCTATTGCAACTTTTGAGTCATATCGCTATGATGTCTGCAGTGTGGCAGTTTTATGCTGATGTCTAGCACTGGGGCATCATGCCGCAGACATGCAGCATGATGTCCTACCAAGTCACATTATCCTGACACCAGGTCGACCAGTCCGAACACTAACCTCTTAATGCTGAGCGCCAAGCGAGGCACATGTTAGTATCAATTTTGTAAGTCTTTGGTATGACTCGGCCGGGGTTCCAACCCACGACCTCTCGCATCCGAGGCGGACGCTCTAACCACTAGGCCACCGGAGCCGTCTGTTATTTTATAGGATTTTAATCAAATTTGATTGACTGAATTCATTACCATTTAGCAGCACATAATTACACGGAAGACTCTATTATGCCAAGGCAAATGGAATGAAGTTAACTACCTGGCGACAAAGTATGGCTCTCTGGGATGCAGTTGAACCCGTACCATTCTGGTAGCGAGTCTGGTATACGAATTTAATTACTGTTAGCTTAGGATGGAATACATTATTCTAGTTCTTACTGTGTAATTTTATATAGATAATATAGGCTTCTCCTTGTTTTTTTCCAGGCAATATTGTCCTCTCTTTATTTCACATAGGTAATAATGTTCTCTCTTTATTTCAACTGGTAATATTTTCCTCTTTATATGTATTCTAGATAATATTGACCTCTCTTTAATTTACAGGGTAATATTATCCTCACCTTGTTTCATCTAAGGTAATATTGTTCTCTCGTTATTTCAGATAATGTAATCTTGTCCTCCCGTTATTCCATATAGGTAATATTTTCCTCTATTTCATCAAAGTAATATTGAGTTCTCTTTATTTTTCTGGTAAAGATCAACTCCATCGAAAAAGTATTCCCATAAAGGCAAATTGTCCGGTACAAGATTATATAAAATAATCTCATCAATTCAAGCTCTACGTAAAAAAGTTTGAAAAGAAGTAATCATGTCACACGTAATTATGAAAGGTGGCTTAGTCGATTACATGACAAAGCATACAATTAGAGAGTGTACTTCTTTGGTCGATATTGCAAATAAAGAACTGTGTATTAATACATTTTTTGAAGCTATTACGTTACATTTTCTTTTCCAATTGTTCTGGGAGTTCAAAAGATTTTCTTTGTAACCATGCCTAAGGAATAAAGACTAACTTAAAAGAGATTAAATTATTTCTCCGCATGTGACTGTGCCTGTACGTATGTCAGATCTTGGGCTCGCCTTTTTGTATATATGTCAATGTCTTGGACTCTTTGTATGTATCCAATAGTTAGGACGATATGTATTAATACAAAGCCTACAATAAACTTTAATATGACCAAATGACTTATGATTTTGGACAATAATTATTGAAAAAGTCTGGGACAAAAAAATGGTTAAATGGTTTCTTGTTGGAATATTTCGAATCTAAAGAAGATCGAGGACTTTGCAGAGCTTCCTGATATCTGACCATTCCAAACCTTTATCCTTCTGAAGAGTAAGAAACGGTTGTAGATTAGCAGCAGGGAAATGGGTGACAATCCGGTAGTAGGAGGGACATGGGTGTCAATCCTGTTGCAGCAGATAAATGGGCGCCAATTCTGTTAGTATGGAAATGGGTGCCAATCCGGTGGCAGCAGGGAAATAGGTGCCAATCCGGTTGTAGCAGATAAGTTGATGACAGTCAAGTAGCTGCAAAGCAATGGGGTCCAATCCAGTTGTAGCAGAGAAGTTGATGCCAATCGTGTAGTAGCAAAGCAACGGGGTCCAATCCGGTTCCAGCAGGGAAAAGGTTGCCAATCTGGTTGTAGCAACATTTCTGGTCAGCTTGAGAGCAATTAATTTCACACAACCATCTCCCCATTCACTCTTTTCACTTTCATACCCTTGTGGCAAGAGACAAACTGAGGCCCTAGTATCTACTTATAACCATATAACCATCCAATTATGTTCCATTGATGACCGTAAAAAAATCAAATGAGAATGAAGATATAGAGTTTTAAATTCTGTTTCGGCATATTTCACTACCAATGGGTTTCTTTTTTCGTATTTCCGTAGGTTACCAACAAATTCGTTATATAAGTTTTTGCGGGTTTAGATACAATCCTCGTGATATCTGTAATATTTTTCTCAAATTATATTTAGATTTAGGAATAGGAAACTTAGGAATAGGAAACTTAACAAATATTGCTGGGAAGAAAACATGCAACACAACTCGAGCCAAGTATTGTATAATTAAGGTAAATTAAGGTAAGGTGGCAGATAGATCGTGACCAGAATGAATTAAGCAAATACTTCAGGTACTGTTGAAAGTCCTCTTAGGACCATGCTTTTTAAATTTATTACTTGGATAATCGGGGTCCTCGAGTGGTTTCAAGCGAGTGGTCTCTTACCGATCACTGCTATTTTATCTGTTTGCGTCCGTTCCAGACTTGGTCTCAGTCAATATGAGTATGTAGAAACGATCGCCAGTAGCTTCCCTTGAGTTAGTGAATCTTTATCGGGGCTTTCCTGGTTTCATTCTTCCATACGATATACTGACCGCTATATATAGCCTATTAAGCGCTGCAAAATGGCGTTAAAACCAAATCAACAACGATAACAACGTATATAATCTTACTGAAACACGAATTAATGATACACCCTTACATGCATTGAGATTATTTGACATAATTAAGAAATCAAGAAATTTGTTATTGTATTTAAGTTTGGTAAGTCCTCGTGTCTGTGCTAAACTTTATAACAAAGTTATGATTTGCATCATTTAAACGTCATGTATAGACTCATGGGCATATCGACTCTTGGAAGAAGAGGAGATGCAATATCCTGCTATGCTTGTAGAATACAACAATGAGGCTTGACAAAATATTCTCTCTGGTTTGAATAAATGCTCTGAAATCTTATTTTTCAGGTCATCTACGTGCATTGATGCGAAATACAAACAATTATTTTCGTTACGTTTCACTGTTACCATATATAAAGAAGTTAATGTCTTGTTTTGATTTTAATTGAAATATATCGAACCGTAATATGCACATAAGTAAAAACTGAAGGAATTTTTGCAAACTTATAAGTGAGTACGTATCACTACATTACTACCTGAGGACAAAGGTTGATAGTTTTCACTAAGGAGACTGTAGACAAAAGACAACATATTGTTACTACTCTATGGTCTTAAACTAAGTAAGAGGAAGAAGAGAAACTAACACGTTTAGCAAAATTAACTAACAAATATTTAGTTTCTAAAAGTTAAAAGTAAACTTTCAAGCAAACAACTTTAACAAAATTGGCGAAAGTCAGGTACACATAACCCTCAGCCAAGACAGTCATGTTGGCCAAAATAGTGCACGAGGGTCGCACATTTGCAGCCACTCTCCGCTCTTTCAACATTCGTCGACAACGTATACGTGTTCGGATAACCCCGACGCAAAGATATTATATACACGTAAGGCAGTGTCCTCTGTACAACCAGTGATGGGGGTTGTCTGCCAGCACAATTATTGACGATATCCAGGGTACGGTCAGAAAACTATCGCAAATTTGGCAAAGCAAAATCAAAACTGCAATATCCACCTAAACATATGTATTTAGCACTCAGATGGTCTTGGTAACAACGGAGGTATTATACTAAGATTGATAATTTCTCGGATAGAATCCGAAAGAAACAAGCAAGCTCAATCTGCAAAGGAATTGCAAAATAAGTATACTACACCTGCAGTTGCTGTATTTGTTGTAAAAGTGGACGTTTCCCAAAATTCTTATGTTCGTGTTTGGCAGATTTCGATCGACCACTACCTGCTATGGATACGTACTCTACTCCATCGACTGACTACACGAGCGATTTCTCTGGTGTTCTCGATCGACCATGTCATTTACAATAGCTACGACATAGAGTCGACATTTGAGATGTAAGGTACTAAATGTGTATGTGTTTTCTTGGAGTACATGCAGTGCTAACGATGTTAGTGCACGAAGATCCATACCTTGGATTGTATATTGTTCAGACGCAGGCATCTATTGTAGTATTTTGTAGCACATTTGTGTTTTGTTCTGTTGCATCTCATTTTGGAGCGACTTTGTTTTCCATTTTATATCTACAGACTACCGTATTTCTCGAATTGTTTGTAGTAGGGCAAGTTTTTATTTTTTGTTGTTGTTGTTTGCTTCGATGGCTTTATGTTGTATTTGCGCTGTGGATTTGGTGCTTGGGTTTAGTTTTTGGGTTTACTCTTTTGGATTTTATTCCTGTGTTTGTGTTTGGTTTCTGTGTCTTTGCCTGCATTGCTAGTGTATTGCTTTATGCACATTGTTTTTTGCCTGCCATTGCTAGTGTATTGCTTTGTGCACACTGTTTTTGCCTGTCATTGCTAGTGTATTGCTTGTGAACACTGTGTTTGTTTTTGTTTTGTTTTGTTTCATGTGTTTGTGTTTTGGTTTTGGTTTTCGGTGTTTGGTTTTTGTTCTCAGTTTATGTGTTTGGTTTTGGTGACTGTTTGGTTTTTATTTCCTGTTTTTGTGTTTGGTTTTTGGATTTGGTGTTTGTGTTTGGTTTTCGGTGTCGAGATACTAGTTCGTCAAAAACAGCATGCTTGAAGTTGATGAAAAAAACTGGTAGCCCCAAGTCATTTTGTAGATTCTGCAATATTTTGAAACCTTTTAAGGCACTTCCATCCACACGAGATTCTAGCCCATTGACTGCATCACGTGTGGGGGCTCCTTACACCCCTGCGGACAAAATTAAAAGTTAACACCTGGCAACGCCCACATAGGGAGTAAAATGTAATGGCGGATATGGGTCGATGACGGTTGGAAAGACCACAAAGGTGACAAAAAGGGTAAAACGAACAGTTTCATACTTCACTGATTCACGGACAAAAATCAAACACATTATATAAATTAAATATATATAACCATATAATTGTTACAACCAATGCTGACTGTAAAAAAAACCAAGGGATATCATTCGCTACCAACATAACACAGAGGTTCGACTGGATAGGAAACAACTATGTCATAGCGCTAAGACTAGGAACAATACAAAGGACAGTGTTCACTGCCAAAATAATATAGGGGTTAAACTTGGCACAAAACAACGGCCAATTTTCATCGCCAAAATGTTATAGTGGTGAGACTGGAGACAAGAAAATAGACAGTTTTCACTGATAAGATAATATAGGGGTTAGACTGGAGATACCCATCTTCGATAGCCAAGGTTCTGATATGTTTATCATATCTTCACCTTGACAGATCAATCAGATATTTCAGCACTTCGGGTCCGAGATTTTAATTGGATGTGACCGCAGGACACCGCATCCAATAACAAATCAAGTTGTTTAAATTCGAAAAGTGTTTCTACATGATCGACACAATGGGAGCACTCAGCTGGAATGGATTCATAAATAAACGATTTTCCCCTGCCGGTCCGCGTCTGTACAAATACGTCCTTTCCCTCAAATACTCATGTAAAGGCTTCTCTCTGGTACGTAGTCATAATTTCGATATTAACTTACAGATTATCCTTTTGAAGTAAATTGCCTGCACCATTTTTTGGCCGATGTACAGTGCACCGCTGTTACACGCCACTGGTTAGTTGGCATCGCATAGTAAGGGAGGCAACTCGTGAAATCCAATAGATGTCGCTAGGACAAAGGACTGAAATATCGGATCGATCAGCCAAGGAATAGATAGGGTCGACATATCGGAAACTTGGCTAGCGAAGAGGAAAGATAGTACAACGGATTGTTTTCACTACCAAGATAATGCAGGGCTACGGTCGGAGACAAGAGAAAAATTTGGTTGTCGCTACCAATGTACTACAGAGATGCCACTTGATTGGAACATAGTTCGGCCATTTCCCTCACTCCGTGAAATAACCTTGGAAGCGAATCAAGGAATTCAAATCAATTTGATGTGTTTGATGGTTCGCCTCTGGAGGAGTGCACCACATATGTTACGATAGCAAATGTTGAGGTTACTCCAAGTGTGAAATTGTCTCCTTCAGCCGCCATGTTGCTCGTGAGAAGAAAAGTAGTTCAGAATATAGTTTTCAACGGTGACGAATTACATCCAAAGTTAATTTCATGACCTGACGGAAATGATTGAACGATTTTACGTTAGAGGTGCGACTATAGACGACAGAACGGCCAGCTTCAAACACCATGGTACTACAAAGGTACCACTGAAGACAAGAGAACGGGTAGTTTTCACTACCACAGTACTGTATACACTCGACTGGATACAAGACAAGAGATACAATGTTCATTACCAAAATAAATTTCGATCAAATTCTTGTTTTTATCTTAAATAAACTGTTAAATTCGTCGTGCACATTCAATCGTTTGTCAAGGAATTAGGAAAATAGCCGAGATAAGAATATTAAACCTTTGCCATCACTATCACCGCAATAAATGATATTGAGATAGCAAGTGGAGTTGTTGTTTAGAGCCTCGTGTTTGAATAGACCATTGTACCATTTCTTTATTCATATGTAATCATATATATAAAAAAACGCACACACACACACACACACACACACACACACACACACAAACAGAGACTGCAATGGCTAATCATCGGAAATCACTAATATTTTCGCTGCATTCTCCCATTCTCTCCCTTTCAACTCTTTCAATATCCCCAGTACGTATACGAATCAGAGACAGTGACACTTGGATCATAATGTAAACACTGGTCACATATATCATCCTTGTTTCTGCTATGAAGTCTGATTGAAAACATTTAGAAAAAAAGTCGTTATCATTTACAGTTTTGCACACGTGACCTTTATCCTTCACTCACCCCTATCCCACAACCCCACCGACCCTCACGTCTTTCCTATCAATGATCAATGGGAGCCATGAACAACAGTCTTCTTGCATATATATATATATATATATATATATATATATATATATATATATATATATATATATATATATATATATAGAGAGAGAGAGAGAGAGAGAGAGAGAGAGAGAGAGATGCCAGTTATAGCTGAAGGAATGTCTTATAAATTTAATGTATACTTGTCACAAGAGCATGTTGCTAGAGAGGTCTTGATCATGCAATAAATTGTAATCGTTACAGCGTATATAAGTGAAAAGGTGAAGTCGTTGAATCAACAGGTAATAATTACATTAATAATGTTTAAATTACTTTAGGAATCGAACAAGTAGTAGAACGGGTATCATATCTTTAGAAATAACTGCGCGATTAGTACTACCATGCGAGTTAAGAACTGAATACTAAAATTATGGCTAAGCCCGACTTTCTTTTTGATTTACTTATTATTTGTTCGTGGATTAAAACTAGTGGACAAAAGGACAAATTCATCGTAATCATCTCCTAAATACAACCCGCAATACTGTCAATTTGTATATGCTATGAATAGTTAATAAGGTAAATGAAACTGACAAACTGTCATCAAAGAGGTCACGCTTTTCATGGAGATAAAATGTTATCGGCTTACAACTCTAAGCTTGTTTCTAATTCGTATTGTTGAAGTTAAACTGGAGTGGAAATTTTCTGTCAATATAAATCATTTACATGACACGCTAACCGATTTGAGTGTTCTTTCTTTACATCAAGTTAATAAAAAAGGTAGCAATTAACAATCGGGAGTTGAGGCTACTTAGAATATAAACATGACTTCAAACAGGCAAAACCACTCCATTTTGATATCATATCACGTGTATGATATTCCTTGCACGTGCTAACAGAACATTATTTCATTTCATAATGCATTTGGTATGGGAAAATGTTGTATTGCAAGATACAGGGCAGTCTCTTTCAATTTATACTGGAAGGCGTCACGAGAGGAAAATACAATTATTTGAAAATTAACTAATCTATTTTGTGAATCAAGTTTCATATTTTTTGCATATTATCCCGTTCACCAGTCGCCTTTCATATTCTCTTTGTTTTGATGATGAGGTTGGGGTGGGTGTGGCGGAAAGTTTTTTCAAGTACAAAATCGAATGCACACCCTTGTAAATGATGAATGTTAAAGAAAGTGAAAATTTGGATGATTTTATTAAACAATTAACTCACTGGCTAATTAATGAACCGATGTCCTTTAGCTGTAAAAAGGTGTATTCAACAGATAGTATCACTTGGTAGATCGCATTAAATCATTCCAAAAAAGATCAAAATCATGCGTGGTAAAGAAAAAGAAAGACAATAATATTTAAAGCAAGTTACAGAAAGCTGGCCACTGGTGCGGATTTCTCCCTATTAGACCTTTCATTCGTCCGAGTTGCGCATATTTTGACGGATAATCCAGAAAAGCGGATTTTTATAAACTAAAGATCAAAAGTAAGTCGTGAACATAGGATTTTCTCTTGAATTCTTATATAGACAGCATTATTAATTAATTGACATTAACATAATCTGATTGGACCATTTACATGAAAATAGCTAACTCAGGTTTTACGTAAGGTCTGTATATTTCTATTTATGACAATGCTGATTTCCCGACTTGACTGAGGACAAAAGCATGCATTATTGCTGTATTTATGTATTCATCCTTCTAGTAGTAATATATCCTTTTTCTGTTGGTGATGCTATTATACAAAATATAATAACAAAGGCCACTGAAAATCTTTACAGTTGAATATAGAATGCTAAAATTTAATTTTGCTTAAAAATCAAAACCTTCACTTCATTTTATGACTTTATGCGCAATTTCTGATGTATTAAGACAATATTAACAATTTCGCTTTAGAGTGTGAGAAAAAAAGAAAGAAAAAAAAACAGGGATTTAGTTAAAAATATAACACCAGAAGAAAATGCCTGTCCAGTTCACATGGATGATGACTGTAGCTAAAATTCACACTGATAGAGTAAATTCAGATCAGCTAAGCACTCAGTTGTTGTTGTTGTTGTGGGGTTTAACGCCATTTTTCAGCACACGATAGGCTATACATGGCGGCCAGTATTAATGGTGGAGGAAGAACCGCTAAGCACTCAGAATCGCCTTAATAATACTAACCACTGTCAAGTATCTGCGAAGCATACGTGAAAAAACAAATAGCAGGTAAAATACAAATTTTAAAAAAATATGGAATAATATAGTCAGGTCAAACATAAATAAACTTATGAAAACAATAAGAACAAAGAAATTATGTTTTGTTCACAAAATAATACACTAAAAATGTAAATGAGAGCCTTCATGTTAATTAAGTAACTCGGTCGGACATTATGTTATGGAATGTGTGTGTATGTGTACACTGTACACAGTCCTTGACGTCATGTATGTGAATACTGTACACAGTCTTTGACGTCACATTTTCTGGCGTTATAAATAAGGAATGCGTATGTACATTACTGTGAAAAGAAAAGGTTTAGAGGGTATACTGTAAGCTGGGTTAAATTAACGCTACTGAAATTTTACGGTTAATTTCTTCTTCGTTGGAAGCTGTCCTTTAGAGAGAGGTGACATAATCGAGTAGACTGAGAGAATTCCTGTATAAATATTACCTTTAATCAAAAGGTGTCATCCGTGTATGGAGTTGACCATAATGCTAAGTAAATATATCCAGGAGTAGCATTTTATTAACTGACGATTATATTTTCTACTATTTTTTATTGGCGTTCTAACAATTAATTTCTTGTCTCGCCTTATTTGGAGAAAAATGCGATATATAGTAAATATGTGATCATGAATTCAATGCCAACTCAACTATAAAACTACTTGCAAAGTCACATAATAATAATAATAATAATAATAACAACAATAATGTATGTATATATATATATATATATATATATATATATATATATATATATATATAGAGAGAGAGAGAGAGAGAGAGAGAGAGAGAGAGAGAGAGAGAGAGAGAGAGAAAGAGAGAGAAACAGAGAGAGAGAGAGAGAGACCGGTGCTGGTGGCCTAAAGTCGTGGGTTTGATCGCCGGCGCTGAGTCATACCAAAGACTTGCAAAAAAAATGGTACTAACAGCTGGCCTCGCTTGGCGCTCAGCATTAAAAGGTTAGTGTTAGGACTGGTCGGCCTGGTGTCAGATAGATAGATACATACAAACATACATACATACATACATACATACATACATACATGCATGCATAGAGTAAAAATAAATAATTTGTTCCCTTCAGTCTGAATGACACGGAGTTCTTATAGGAACTTTGACCCTTAAGTTTGTACTACAATGAACTTCTCATGTGTGCTTAATCTTAGTGTGCTTTTAGCGGGAAGGCGAATGCGGCAAACATTTAATCACAAAGTCACGAATGTTATAATCTCACTTTGAGAAAAGTGGGAGTTTATCCAAAAATACATCTTTGATGTATTTCATAGCAAAATAGCCTGTGGTACATTTTATTGAAAGTGAAGGCTAAGTAAGTTAATATAATAACCAGTAATTGAAGGAAAGAGTTGGGTGGATAGGCCAGTTCTTTTCATGTCTCTAATCACTTATCTGTTATCGTATCACCGAATATATTCTTTTTGAAATATTGTCCTCATTGCAAGCCAATTTCGCCATAAACTATAACCCTCCATTCCATCATCTGCAGGTTGATTATATTCTATTCTATATGCGTGAAATTGTATGAAAATCCAACAAAAGTTTGACCTGAAAGAGAATAACGAAACAAATCTAATTTGTTTTTGGAATGTGATGTTTTGATTGGGCTTGACTAGTAGAAGGGTATTTACTCGAGGTTACAAAAAATAAAATCCAATCATATTTAAAATTTCAACTCACTCTTATTTTTCTTACCTCAGTTAGACGATGAGAAGATGAGGTCAAAGTTACTTAACAAAGGCGCCATGAATCATGTTGAAGGTTAACTGCTGTGATATCATTATTTTCTGCACGCACATATTTAACCACGATTGAAGCAGATTTCGTAAGATTCAACTAAAAGAGATCTAATCAAAAGACAGGTCACAGAGATATAAAGGGCGACAATCTAACGCGAATGAAGAATATGTGTCCTTCACTTTTATCTCGATTTCGTTGGTTTGGCCCTAACGATCTGGAGGTGGTAGGGGAGGTGAATTAAAATGACACTTGACTATAACGGGAGTTCTTATGCACCTCTTGTCACTTCGTTCGACCTGTTTTGATCCTTCCTTGGAATGAGTACATGATCATGAGCGTTTAAGTATCGAAAGGAATTAAATCTCACTAGCCCTGTTTGATTATATCGGTATAATTATATGTCTCATTCTTTGTTACACTCTGAAAGGTGACCCTAAATTGTTCAAACATCTCGCGCTCAAGAAGAGAAAGGAGTCCAAAAGATAGAACATATCAGAGCAATATTAGATTATAACTTAGTTTAGTTTCCACTTCTTGCAAGGATTCGTTCAGGTATACATGTCAGTGTTTATTTCTATGTTTGTATGCAAAGCTTATGCATAGATAAAGCTACACTATAGATAACTAAGAAACTGATTTGTTCAATTGACTTTATCTATTACAGGAATGTGATCGATTGGATGAAATAATATATGACCATTTTATAAATAGACTGAGAATTCAAATTTTTCATAAACGTTAATTACATAACATTACACCGCAGTGCTAACCCGCGTCTTGTGATGTCCCCCAACCCCCCAAACAAACAACATAAGATCTAATTAAACTATTTTTTCGTGATTTAAACGCTGTCTGCACCCTAGCATTAGCATTATCCTCTCAAAATGATAATAACTTAGTCCTCTTTAATAATTTAAGGCCGATGACGTCATAAGGTGACTTACCCCTTTATTCTCCATCATTATAACTATCTGAGATCTTGGTCTGTTGCAAACACATATAGCAACGTTTAAGATGCGAACATCTTAAAACTATCTGACTTCTATAAATGCATTTTCAACAAGGTGACAAGTACATGACTAGCACACTTAGGATTTCAGAGAGTAGACCGTTGGATTATATAAGCTTTCCCATCATCATATTGCAACGATGATACTTAGGATTTCAGAGAGTAGACCGTTGGATTATATAAGCTTTCCCATCATCATATTGCAACGATGATACTTAGGATTTCAGAGAGTAGACCGTTGGATTATATAAGCTTCCCATCATCATATTGCAACAATGACACTTAGGATTTCAGAGAGTAGACCGTTGGATTATATAAGCTTCCCATCATCATATTGCAACAATGACACTTAGGATTTCAGAGAGTAGACCGTTGGATTATATAAGCTTCCCATCATCATATTGCAACAATGACACTTAGGATTTCAGAGAGTAGACCGTTGGATTATATAAGCTTTCCCATCATCATATTGCAACGATGATACTTAGGATTTCAGGAGTAGACCGTTGGATTATATAAGCTTCCCATCATCATATTGCAACAATGACACTTAGGATTTCAGAGAGTAGACCGTTGGATTATATAAGCTTCCCATCATCATATTGCAACAATGACACTTAGGATTTCAGAGAGTAGACCGTTGGATTATATAAGCTTCCCATCATCATATTGCAACAATGACACTTAGGATTTCAGAGAGTAGACCGTTGGATTATATAAGCTTTCCCATCATCATATTGCAACGATGATACTTAGGATTTCAGGAGTAGACCGTTGGATTATATAAGCTTCCCATCATCATAGTGCAACAATTACGTTTAGGATTTCAGAGAGTAGACAGTTGGGTTATATAAGCTTTCCCATCATCATATTGCAACAATGATTTTACGTTGTTCACATATCGAACCATTCCGTGTTCCTACTAAATATTTTATAATTCTTATGATAATAATTAATGGAAAACGAAATTGCCAGAATTGATGCAATCCTCAAGAGAGCTGGTTAAGTATCTCAAATTCAACGACACTACATTATATGATTATGTGTATCTAATTTTCGTGTGACTAATAGATCGATTTATCAATCATTCAGTAAGCCAATCAAGCATTTCTAGGTTCTTTCTCCAAGAGCTTGCAAAGGTCAGCGATTAATTATTGCTGAGTCGTTATAGTATTTAATACCTTTGCTAAGACCTCGAAAGGTCATACTTAATTCCTGTACTTTTATGGTAAACGTAAAGTAGTTAATTAGGAAAATAGTATTTGGACAAAATTTACGCAAACATTATCCTGAATAACGATACATAATTGAAGAATTTGTAATGTTTGACCTTTATAGAAGTTCTGCAAAATGGCACATAATATAAAATGTGAAATATGATCCATTAATAGAGAAGAACGTGATTGAACAATGTGTAGTAATTAAAGAAATTTGTCCTCTTGCTTTTTCACAAAAGCAAGGATAAAATGGGCAAATAATACAAAACACGTATTTTAGCTAACTGATGATTTTCATTATTTCAAATATGTGGATGACAATGCATATAATTGGAAACAAGACTGCGTGACCATTTCTGCACAAAATGCAGCACCTAACGATGCGATGTGTGTTTATTCATGAAATACTTATTTCTTAAATTGTATTGTTTATATCAATGGCGTGCTAATTGAGTAATTTGTCCAGATTACACTTGGTGTACTTTTTCTTTTCATTTTCTTAATTGTTTGAAATTGATATTTGTTCCGATTCGTCGACGTAATTTTCCCTGCATCTACATCCACATTGAACGGTTGACTCGACTTGATTTGCACGCTTAAATATATTCATTTCTCCAATACGTGCAGGTTAAAGTCAACAAGTAACTATAAGATATGTATATACATACACAATCATTATCCATTTTAGCAATTAGAGTCGGTTATAGATTAATCGACCGTTGCAATGCTATTTCACATGTCAATACAATAATCTAGACCCCTTTCCCCCACCCCTCTCAAAAACCAGGGACATTTCAAGGAAGGTAAAAAATTTATGTACATCAATGGAGAAATGTGTTTGAAAAAAGACTCGATAGAAATATTATGATCTAGGGTGAACCAAGAAAAGGACATATCTCAGTTTTCCCGTCTGGTTATGATCCTTATGTTTTCCCATGATTCACTTGGACAGACAGAAATATAGATATATGTAAAGTTATGTAGACATAGAGACAAAAGTTGAAGTATAGACTTTTAAATACGTACAAAGATACATACATTAAACATCGAATGTTTTAAAAAGGCATATACTGATTAATACTTTCAAAACCTCCATTCGCACCCCCTCCACCCCTGTCCAGTCTTAGGCATAACTACGATATACTTTTGAACTGCTTATAATATCGTGAAACATGAGACGATATCAGCGAACATATTGGTGTGAGTATTGTGTCCAATATTTACCCAATCACTCTCATTAATGGGCACTATTAAGCAAGCTTAGTAAGATGCGATACTGTGATCATAGTCAAAAAATTTCAGGTTTTGTAAAATATCACCATGCCAGATTACGTGTAGACACTACCATGACACAGCTGACATATTACCTGTAGACACAACCATGCCAAGTCTGACAGATTGCGTGTAGACTCAACCATGCCAAGACTGACAGATTGCGTGTAGACACAACCATGCCAAGACTGACAAATTGCGTGTAGACACAACCATGCCAAGACTGACAGATTGCGTGCAGACACGACCATGCCAAGACTGACAGATTGTGTGTGACATGACCATGACAACAGATTGCGTATGGCCATGACCGTGCCAAGATTTTCAGATTGCGTGTAAATATTGCCATGCTAATGCGTGCAAACATGACCATGCTAAGGCGTATAAATATGGCCACAACAAAGCATATTATTATGACCACCAACGCTTGCATATTGTATGTAAACATGGCCATGCCAAGGTGTGTAAATATGGCCACAACAAATGCTGTTATTATGACCACCAAGGTTTGTAGATTGTGTGTAAACATGGCCACGCCAAGGCGTGTAAATATGGCCACAACAAGGCATGTTAATATGGCCACCAACGCTTGCATATTTTATGTAAACATGGTCATGCCAAGGCGTATAAATATGGCCACAACAAAACATGTTAATATGACCACCAAGATTTGCAGATTGTGTGTAAACGTGGTCATGTATATGCTTGTAAATATGGCCACGCCAAGGCGTATAAATATGGCCACAACAGAGCATGTTAATATGACCAACAAGTTTTGCAGATTGTATGTAAACATAGCCATGCAAATGCTTGTAAATATGGCCACAACAAAGCATGTGAATATGACCGCCAAGGTTTGCAGATTGTGTGCAAACATGGCTATGCCAATGCGTATAAATATGGCCACAACAATGCATGTTAATATAACCACCAAGGTTTGCAGATTGTGTGTAACCATGGCCATGCGAATGCGAGTAAATATAGCCACAACAAAGCATGTTAATATGACCACTAAGGTTTGCAGATTGTGTGCAAACATGGCTATGCCAATGTGTATAAATATGGCCACAACAATGCATGTTAATATAACCACCAAGGTTTGCAGATTGTGTGTAACCATGGCCATGCGAATGCGAGTAAATATAGCCACAACAAAGCATGTTAATATGACCACTAAGGTTTGCAGATTGTGTGTAACCATGGCCATGCCAACGCTTCTAAATATGGCCACAACAAAGCATGTTAATATGGCCACTAAGGCTTGCAGACTGTATGTACACATGACCCTTCCAAGGCGTGTAGTTATGGCCACGAAATGGCGTGTAAACATGACCTTACCAAGACGAGTTAGCATGACCAAGCTAAGGCGTGTAAACATAGCGATGCCAAGGCTTGCAAACTGAGTGTAAACATGGTCATAACAAGGCATGTAAACATGATCAAACCAACGATTGCCGAATGCATGTATCAGGGATATATATATATATATATATATATATATATATATATATATATATATATATATATATATGAAATTATTATCAGATATGTGCCTTAATTGTGTAACATTTATATGACCGCAATCTTCACTGAAGCCTTTGAGTGATCTTCTCGCAAAGGTAGATGAAAATAATTTGTCAGTTCATAGCAAATTTTAATCTAAGTTAGCATTTTTTCGCATTGATTAATGTGTGTGTGTGTGTGTGTGTGTGTGTGTGGTTTTGTGTGTGTGTGTGTGTGTGTGTGTGTGTGTGATTTGGATTTTAACTTACGGTAGCTTTAACAATTTTTCAGTCATGGATTAATTGTATTCCTCTAAAAATTCACAACTTATGAGCATGAATTTTATTTTGCAAATTTACACACACAGAGGCCACTGATGGTAAAAGGCAAAACTGGCGATTGTAAACAGGTTAATAAATTTATACTTTGAACAAATACTACGTACCAAATATAATAATAATAATAATAATAATAATAATAAGTATCATTATTATTATTATTATTATTATTATTAGTTTTTTATTATTATTATTATTATTATTATTATTATTATTATTATTATTATTATTATTTGTTATGTTCACTGTACAACAAAAGCATAATTGCGGGTATGTGTCGGTTTCTCCCAAATTTATGTTCCACACAAGAATAACAGTATACTGCCCATTTTTGTTTACGCTATAAAAGCGATATATGGATTAGTCGAGTCGTTCAACTGGCCAAGATCGAAAGACAGTCTGCTTATGCGAGAAGCCTCTGATGAACAGACTATCAGAGAAGAAGTGTTACTTCGGCAAAGCTGTTATTGTAAAGTATTACTAATTTAGGAGGCTATGGCAACAATAACTTGATCAACCGTACAAAGGGCCACGGCAACAATTATATGATCACTAGGTCAAGTGACTGTAATCAAAATAAGATGGTCACTATACATAAGACATAGCAGTGTTATTTAAAGTAGTACATTTTATCTTATTATGGTCTCGTTAAGTTCTTTTAAAGCAAAAATATTGTTTTCATGTCCCTTGTTTACTTGAACGTAAATTAACTGGAGGAATTTAGTGCTACAAAATTTAAAACAAATCGAGTCTATAAATAAATTCGATCGTTTGTAAGAAAACGTATTTGCGTATTCAGATTCCTGCATTGTAAAATGTATTTCAAATGGAAAAAAAATGTTCTTTTGTACATGTTTCAAAAAGTGGATACATTAAAGTTTTGATCACTCTACCAAAACATTAATTTACAAGGTATAAATTGTTGACACCAAATTTACTAGTCCAAGTTTGTGTTTACTAAGGTTCGATTTTAAAGAATGCATCTTTGAGAGAAAATGATTTCGTAGATCAAATATAGATTTCAAACTGGCAACAAAAAACGTCGGACCAAACGCATTCTGGACTAATTACCGATTATCACCCCAATAATATTAATGGTATATTTTCAGCCTTCAGTATTTCAAAAATTGACATACTTCGCAACGTTTAGAATCTCAGTTATGTACAGATGAGATAACGTTATCAGGTTCCCGGTTATATGCAGTGTCCAATCACGAACTTCTCTCTTCAAGGATCATATTCCGCGTGTTATATTATATACCTTTTTGTAGAACTAGCTGACAGGTTAAACGATATAATGCTTGAATTAAGTATCATTATTCACCATAATATATGCATATAATTTGTGAAAATACTATTTTATTAATCAGATACTTTATGTTTACCATAAAGGTATGGAAATTAAATATGACAAGTCTTGGTTAAAATATCTGATACTACCATGAGTTATCAATAATCAATCCATGTTCCTTGCACTTTTATATGTGTAACTGCGCAATGTGCAGAATTATAATTATATCCTGTACACTAACTGGTTGACTGACTGATTTGTTTGTACATCTGTTAATCGAACGACTATTTGGATGCATGTTTGCCAACTCTTGTAGAGTATGTCCAGTTAATTTTGAATTCGAGATCCTTAGTTACGTAGCTGGTTTGAGGGGTGCGTCAATTCTGACAATTTTGCTTCCGCTGTCGATCATGATTTTAAAACTTGAAAATATTTGAAAGGAAAACTGAATCGCCTATCAATAGTCGATATCTAGAACAAAGTAAAATTGTTATCGAAATATGATGACCAGAAAAATTATAGAATCCAACTGTCTGCTTTCTATAACCTAGAGTGTGACTGCTGCTCGTATCTTTCTGAACTTTTCGAAATTTCATTAATGGAAGTCAAACGATTTTTGAGGCTGTTTAAATAATGCACATTTCTGTATATGTTATAACAGCTTAAGCTCACAGCTAGTCAATGCATGAACCACCGAGTCACAAACTGTATCGCCTGTCCTTTGCTAAATAGCACTGATTATTTAAACTTTTGGGGACATAATGCTAAGACTTCGTCTTAGCTCAACACATTCAGAAATAATTTGAATAGATCTTTAATATGTGGGAAAATATTACAACACTACACTGGGCAGAGCGGAATAACTTTGTATAATTAAATTTTATGATTCGATCACATTTCTTGAAATCTGTCTCAGCCCTAACAAAAATTGAAGTCAACTCAACAAGGCAGCGTTAACGTTGTGCATATCTTGGAGGGTTCTATGCAAAAGCTTTATAAAAAAAAAACATTATAAAAGCAAAACGCATGATCGGAACGAAAAATGAACTTAATGCATTAGCGAAGAAACGTTTTTAGTAGTGACAACTGCGTTCGATTATTATCGAATAATTTTGATGATACATTCATTTTATATTTTCGAACCCTTTATCTGTATTGACTGTAAAATTATTGTACACTTCAGGACGATGTGTCAGATATTTCAAAGAATATGGTATACATTTGTCACGGTAGTGAAAAGTTATTTCGTCTCCAGTCACACGAGTATAGTCTCGTTTTAGTGAAAACTATCCATTGTTTTGTTTTCAGTCACACATCTATTGTGTCGAGGTAGTGAAAACTGTCTATCGTATTCTCTCTAGTGCCTCCCATACAGTGTCTTGGTAGTCAAAACTATCCTTCGTCTCGCGCCATCGCGGTTGTGAAAACGATACTTTTGTTTTCTTATACTCCACTGTATACAAAATAGTGGCAATGTTCTATCTTCTGTTTACATTCGTACCTATAAAGTAACCACAGTTAATTGCATCAGCTGTTGTGTCCACATTCGTACTTCTATAGTATCTCGGTAGTGAAAATCAGCCTTTAACTCGTCTCTAATCTTCTCGTATTAACAAGTAGTACGTGAAGAGTATCCATTGTCTTGTTAACAGTCGTACCGCAATATTATCTCGGCAGTGAAAACTGTCTGGTGTCTTGTCTTCAGTCACACTTTTTTTAGTATTTGGCTAGTCCGCTGAAATATCTACCGCCGCACATGTACAGTAGTGCAGTATTGAAAAATATCCATGGTCTTATATCCAGTTACTGCTCAATATTATCATAATACTAAATGTATCCTTTGCCTTGTCTTACGTGGCATATCTATAGTGTTATGATAGTGAAAGCATTACGTTGTCTTGCCTTATCTCAGTTAGTATCTCCATAATATCACGGTACTGAAGGCAAAGCATGGTCTTGCCTTATCTCAGGTCGCACTTCTATAATATCATGGTACTGAAGGCAAAGCATGGTCTTGCCTTGTCTCAGGTCGCACTTCTATAATATCATAATACTGAAGGCAAAGCATGTTCTTGCCTTGTCTCAGGTCGCACCTCTATAATATCATGGTACTGAAGGCAAAGCATGGTCTTGCCTTGTCTCAGGTCGCACCTCTATAATATCATGGTGCTGAAGGCAAAGCATGGTCTTGCCTTGTCTCAGGTCGCACCTCTATAATATCATGGTATTGAAAGCCTAGCAGTTTACAGCATTTCTCGTCGCCTTCTTTAATTGCACCAGGAATAATATGTATGTCTCAGATTCTATTATGACAATGTACGAAGAACAGGAAAATATTTTGCCTAAAACGTGTTCCTGTTTTGTTTTAAATTCTGTTCTAGAATTATAGATATTTAATACTCATCAGGATCGGATACCCATCCAAGTTTAGTAAATGTGTTATAGTTATAATTTATTTCATGTATTAAGCGGAAAATGCAGTTACGCTCGCTTTTAGACATGTATGTTATCGTAGGGAAGAATGCAACTATTCGAAAAAATTGATAATATAAACATATATCAGTCATTTGCTAATATTCTTCCTCTTTCTGTTATGACATAACAGAGACTGAATTTATGAGATGGATAATTCTTATTTGAGTTGTGAAAACGTTTTTCACGCGTCTTTCCTTTTTATTATGTAGACTGCTCATCCGGTAATATGAAGAAGAACACAAAGGTTTACCAGAAGTCAACGTTGAACTTAAAACAGTCTATAGTTAGCGCTTGTCTTTCGTACACGTTCTGAAGACATCCTAAGTTTGAATATTGACTTCATAGTTGTTTGATACACACAGGGCCGACAATGGGGGGGGGGGACAACCGGGGATATATCCCCAAGGCCCGGGTCGAACAAAACTTTTAATTTCATAAAAGAAACATTTTGTTTGCTAAAGAACTAGGAAAGGCCTGGGTGTTTCTTACCCCAGGGCCCGTGATCGCTCTCTACGGCCCTGGATACACAGAAAAGAGTAATTACGTAATAAAGTTCACCATTATACTATTATTTAATTGTTTAAAAAAACTATGTTGATTTTATGGCGACGGTGGCTGTCTTTAGTTTAGGAACATTATATATGAATTAATACATTAAATTAATCAATAATGAAAACTTTTTATATTTAAGTGGTGTATCTTGACTCATTTATTTTAATTTTGCACGGATTTAAACTAATTATATAGTTTTATGTTATTAATATGTACCTAATATGAAAAATAGATTAAATAAATATGTTCGTAACTTTCGAATGGAAAGCTCTTTTTTGGGTGTGGGGTGGGGTGCTGACATATAACTTCCTTACTGATCTAGACGAAAAATCTTCGACTACAGATCCAAGTCATTCTCCCTTATCGGAAGTGCTAAATGTAGTATGCCATCAAATTTATGCCAAAGGATTTAATAGAAATTCGTTTATATTGCAGGTCAAGGGAAACAACATGGTGTGCAATAATGGCAATAACTGATGTTTAACTTCCTTTTGGATCTCTTAGTCTTTTGTGTCACTTAGAGGCTCTTGCAAGGGTTACATGCACGTGTATAGCTGAAGCTGAATGACTTAGGGTTAGAAATCTGACTATGTCAAACCTTCTAGTTGTTAAACAAACACGTCAGATTAACAGATGGAGCGAAACAGTTTATATTGATTTTATTTCATTTAACATTTATCATCACGAGAGGCGGTGTTAGTGGGAATGTTCGAGTGTGTGCATGATTAGTATTATTTGTCAATAAATGTAATATTATTTGTGTATTTTTTATCATCTTCGTCTCTTGAGTGACTTTCGCCTGTCCCAAATATTTACCCTTTCCTATCTTAAATATTCAACTTCGTGTAGAGGTGTTCGTGACATTTTAGTACAATCAGTCGCGTATACTTTTTTAAGAGGATTATCACAGTCTAAAGGTATCAAATAGGTTTTCTCATAATTTAACACAAAGGTCAAAGGTTCAAATGTCAAAGGTCAAACACTGATGAAAATGAGCCAGTGGACGGGTAAGTATTAGTTTCAATGAAATGGAATATAAATATAAAATGAGTATCAGCGTTTCAAAATTGATCTCGATGTGATAATGGCTGACAAAGTGGAAAATATATTCCATTTGAAGATTTAATATTTACTGGCTTAAATGTTTCTTTTATAACGTTATAATGGCAGACAAACTGGGTAATCTCTTCCATTCAAAGATTTAACATTTACTGGCTTAAAGGTTTCTTTTATAACGTCATAAGACTGGTGATTGATTTCATACTTGTAACAAAGTTTTCTTTCTCTAACGTTTAAGAGACCACTCCGGTGGCCTAGTGGTTAGAGCGTCAGGATAATGTGACTGGGTGGGACATCATGCTACATATCTGCGGCATGGTGCCCAACTGCTAGACATCACCATAAACTGCCACATTGCAGACATCGTAGCGATATGACTGAAAAATTGTTAAAGCTACGTTAAAAATCCAAATCACACTCACACGCTCTAGCGTTTAAACCAATGTATACAGTGGTTATGTCCCCATCTACCGCTTTAAATTAAGTACACTTTAGCAATTTCCATCATTGCGCTTGTAGCATATAACAACATTATATTATGAATTCTAACGTTTTTACTTTGCCTTACAAAATTTAATATGGGCTTAGAAACCATTTGCAAACTCCTACAGTGAGAATGAAATAAACAATTTAAATAGTTCTGCATGGAGTGTTTTCATAGAGCAACAGTCTTATGCAACAACGTAACAGACAGTCAACAAGGAATATACAACAGTATGTTATATAAATATTTTAGCGTAAGATATTTTAAGGGCGAGACTCTCAATAGTTACAAACTGGGGAAAAGCAGGCAAATGAGTGTAGTCCCGTTAGTGCCACTCTTTTTGTTGCTGTGACAGTTCCCGAGGCTATTCCGACTCTCGTTGCTTTGTCTGTGCCTATAATTTCTGAACATTCCCTTTTTTGTTTCTTTTCTAAGTAACATAAAACTGAAAACCATTGAAATGCACTAGGACAACAATAGACAATTTATTTTCCCTCCTCTGTGAGACTCGAGGTTTTTAATATTTCTATTATGTCCTCCCTTAATTTGTATATCCTCTACAATTTACTCGTATATCTCTTCGTAATATTACACAATACATAACAAAATTCAGTTAATTTTTTGTCCAAAGCATCTTCCTTGATACTGTTAACTACTAACTCGTTGGCAATATGTTCTTAGCTTCCTGTGGTATAATTTCATCGTCAAATTTTATAATTAGCTTCCTGTGGTATAATTTCATCGTCAAAGTTTATAATTAGCTTCCTGTGGTATAATTTCATCGTCAAATTTTATAATTAGCTTCCTGTGGTATAATTTCATCGTCAAAGGTTATAAGAGTATCTTCTACCACATCTTGTAGTTTTAGTTGTTTTATTGTGTGCACTTTTTTTTTCCCCAGTGGCAGACGAACTAGAAATAACTTATAGTCAAGCGTTATCCTGCAAGCAAGTTTTAAAAGTAGGCCATAAACTACTGGCATTTCCAGAAAATAGTCAAATGCCTAATTTTTCCTGGTTAGTTGTGTTAAATGGATTGTGATACCCAGATTGATTGTGTTAAATGGATTGTGATACCCAGATACCCAAAGAGAGAGAGAGAGAGAGAGAGATTTGGCTGTTGTTACTACTTTAAAAAAGGGATTTGCTTTCAGTTACCCATTTCAGTCAAAAAAAGTGTATTGGTATTAGCATCCTTCTGCCACGTCCTCTGCTATTACAATGCTAATTCATTTTGCTAGTTCAGCTATTGGCAACGTATTCTGGCAACTAAATTGAAACTGTTAATGTGATAATTACAATCAAAAGAATAGCAATACGTAGTGCAATTATAGAAGTGACTATATACAAGCGATGGCGTTTTATTGCGTCACAAAATCATTGATGGTTAAAGATGGAATTATGAAAAAGTTTCGAGAAGAACATTAATCAGTCAAACAAACAACAAAAAAAAACATCAAAAGAGTTGATGATTTGATTTAGTTCATGAATAATGAAACTATTGTTACACACACGTATATAAAGATAATGCATGGTAGGGCAGAATAGTTATTAGGGAAAGGTAGATAATAAAGAAACATTTACCAGTCTATTGGAAATTTACCTCCCCTTTCGTTTCTGAATGATTGAAAATGAGTTGGTAAAAGTAGCATTTAGTGTGTGATTGCAGTTTTTATTTAAATATGAGAATTACTTTCGTTTTATTCCGTGAATGGTTACAACTTTTGTGTACTGTTATTATCTTGTTTTATAACTGTCAGTGTTTCATTAGTGTTCGGTACACTTTTTAGACAATCACAGGGATGATAGGCATAAGCAGTTTCTAGAAACGTACGTATTTAAGTTGCAGGCTAGTATCAAGTTAGATCTGTTTTCGGCAGATTTCGCATTATAGGATGAAATATGAAAGTTTCATACATTTTCTTTTGAATTTTAAGCATTCTAAATTTAGCGATAGTACATCATATGTATGCGTGTTCAAGACCATCCAAACCTCTAATGATGATTTAATAGTTGTTTGATATTCAGTTAAATAATTATATTTCAGCAATTTAAGAATTGTGAGTATTACAGTCAGGATAAATTGTTATGAAAGACCATCTTGATTTGAGCGAGATGCATGGTAGACTTTCTTTTCCTTACACATTTCGTATGGTTGAAATCGCTACATTAATCAATAATGTGTATAAGCACCTTCTTGGCCAAATTACTTAATTTGTTTTAAGGAAATTAAAAGATTTAATAACTTTATACAATTAGCATGCATTCTGACATGTAAATAAATTCAATTGTTTGACAAGGTTAATATGCTTCAAAAATAATGCTCCTACTTTATATTATAGGGCTTATTCTGGAGTGGTTTATTAATCTGGGCATAAAATGCCCCTACTGAACATTTCATTAATTTTGTCAGTGTGGGTTTCACTCCATTATTAAACGCATACAATGTTAAGTACACCGGTTCGCTTTCGTCGATTACTTATTATGAGCCTGTATATGTATTCATTCGCTTGAGCTTGTACCTAGTGTGATAACAGACCTGTCAAACATAAAAAATCATAGGGATAACTATATAGTTTTATGTGTTCATTTCAAATAAAATGTATGAAACTCTTCGATTAATTTAATTGTATGTTTGCCATGACTTGCAAGATATTAAAAGTACTCGATGTAAAATCCTCTACATGCTTTTTTCATCAGCTCGGCAATGATTTTAGTCTGATACTATTTGTTCAGATAAATACTATTTGCAATTCCTCGTCTCAGCAGTAACCTTCCTTCAACAATTGGTATTTTTTGTTGGCTTTCTTCCTGCATTTTCCGTTGTAATGCTTCCTTCAACAATTGGTATTTTTTGTTGGCTTTCTTCCTGCATTTTCCGTTGTAATGCTTCCTTCAACAATTGGTATTTTTTGTTGGCTTTCTTCCTGCATTTTCCGTTGTAATGCTTCCTTCAACAATTGGTATTTTTTGTTGGCTTTCTTCCTGCATTTTCCGTTGTAATGCTTCCTTCAACAATTGGTATTTTTTGTTGGCTTTCTTCCTGCATTTTCCGTTGTAATGCTTCCTTCAACAATTGGTATTTTTTATGGCTTTCTTCCTGCATTTTCCGTTGTAATGCTTCCTTCAACAATTGGTATTTTTTGATGGCTTTCTTCCTGCATTTTCCGTTGTAATGCTTCCTTCAACAATTGGTATTTTTTGTTGGCTTTCTTCCTGCATTTTCCGTTGTAATGCTTCCTTCAACAATTTGTATTTTTTGATGGCTTTCTTCCTGCATTTTCCGTTGTAATGCTTCCTTCAACAATTGGTATTTTTTGTTGGCTTTCTTCCTGCATTTTCCGTTGTAATGCTTCCTTCGTTTGAAAAACTACTTATCTAATCAATCAACTATTTTTCTTCATAACTACCTGTCTCTAAGATCATGCAGTGCAAATTACAGAGTTAAAAACATTATGCATGCAAGAGGCAAATTCAAATAGAATTCTCAAAGACACCACAGGAGGCGAACGTTCTATTATCAGGATATTAAGCAAGGAAAGTACTGCACATACAACTTGATTTATTGAACAGAAACTCTGCTTGTGCAAATTGAATTTATTAACATTCCTAACTGGTAAAATCATTAAATGTGACTCAACAAAACAATGAGGCACACAAACACATTGTATATATAAAAATAAGTCACATACATTTATTCTACTCAGCAATGATAGATCTTTAGTATCCTTTGGAGAAAAAAAAAATTCCATAGAGAAGATAAATTCAGGTTAGGGTGATACTGATCATTGGCATTTGGTTATCCTCGACAATGGTAAATTGCAAATCTCACGCTCATCATTCTATGAATGGCTGCCCTACTGAGCAAGAATACGGACTGAGAATTTAACGTAAACAAATCAATCACAGTACATAAAATAGAAGCCGCTGTGATATAATCTTGGTATATAGCTATATTACACACACCTGCGCGAGACACTATAAAATTACACTACTGTCTTGTATCTTGTACTATACTGAATCAAATCTTAAAAACTGAGCTAACAAAATATCCAATCAATAAAACTGACAAATCATATGAAGTTGCATCTTACTGCAACTTTCGTTGGCAATAGTGAATAGTACACGAGACTTCGACAGAAAACCACAATTCAACAAAGTCACTGACTCATAAACTATAGTCATATTGAACTGCTTTTGTGGTATTCTTACAGATTTATCCCCTGAATATGTTTTGCAACCCTGCGATGATAATCGCTCAAAATACGAATTTATCCAAAATTTCTTAAGCATTAAAATATAGGCTCCAATCAACTATCTTGCGATAAACAACACCGCTCAATAAATGCGCCTTCTCGTCTAGTTTTGTTTTTCACTCCACCATTAAAAATAACTTTAACATCAAAATCACTCGTACAGGTGAGCCATAAATCAATTCCAAAGCACGAAGGATACATAGGATTGTACATAAGTTCACATTTCATTGGAAATCTGCAAAAATTTCAATAACTCGTTCAAAATGTCCTCATATCTAGATTACTTAGCCGGTAAAAAGAATTACGCTGACTGTAACATCGAAGAATTCGAATCAACTGAAAACTCGAACCCCAAAGTAGTTATGTGAACAGCGATGCAAATTTCGTAGCCTATACATGTATAAGTGAGCTTCCTTTTTGATTTGCAAAGCTCACAAAATATTACAATATTGTCTAATTTAACACTCCAGTTTGAAAGGAGGGCAGATGTACGATTAGCCTTACCACGCGCCAAAACTTAACGATTTGCTTTACAAAATGGAGTGATGAAACTCTCAAGATCATTTAAACACGACACAAGTGACGTGTCACCGTCTTGACGTCACTATGGGTGTAATACCCAAAGTAGAGCATGTGTTTGTGAAGTGTTATATCATGGCATTGCCATGAAATATCTATGTACCATGAATGATATACTGATTCTCTATGGCCTGAATGCCTGTAAAGTGAGCAATAAATTATACAAAATTATTTTTCAAAAAGAGCACGACGATTGAACAGAAAACAAGAATTGTAAAGTGTCGATAAGATGTCCACAGTAAAGGGTCAATAATATGTCCCCAGTAAAGGTGTCCCTATCTGCTTCAGATAGCTCACCCTCCATAATATACACCTAATGCGTACACTATTAATAGCTGATCCTAAAATCATTTATTAACGTAGCTTAACTTTCAATGGTTGCCATTTATCAAAATTAACGTTGTTGTTATATCTTAGAAATTTGTTTTATGAAAAGTTGAAAAAATACAGTTTTAAAATAGGCATAAATTTGAGTTTGACTGTTTACTCAAGCTGAAGAGATTTGTGCATATGACAACAACCAAAAGGACAATGTAATATAAATGTGATATAAGATGGCAGACTGGACAGTAGGACTTGTTGCCATTCGGATCCCCATCATATTTAGTTAAAATGGTCAAGTATGTTTTTCTTGGTCTTTAGAAGTATTTATATATTTGTAAATGTTTGTTAATGACATCATAGTGGGATGGTCAATTGAGACACTTTATATAAAGGTGAAAGGATAGAATACATATATGATAGGTATATTTGGTTTCTATGACAGATCACAAGATCTCTTCAGAAAGTTTGAAAGGCAAGGATGCTCGCGTGAAATTAGTTAAAATTTACCACAACATTTTTAGAGATGTCATTTGAAAGTGTTTTTATCTTCATGACCGTCAGACATTTTTCTAATGTATCTGTAAAGTTTAATGAGTTTCCTTATAACGAGGGCCGTGTTTGAGGTAGGATTAGGATTATTTGGCAAAATGACCGTCATACATTTCCTTATAACGAGGCCGTGTTTGAGGTAGGATTAACATTATTTGTGCAAAATAAAAGGCTTTAATTCCATGGTACTTTCTCTCCTATTTGATAAAATCAGCATGGTGATTTTTAAAAAAGGGCTCGTTGGAAAGGTTTTGCTAAATTCAGCAACTTTAGTTTACAAACTAGCGACTCGCAATATTGATACAGTCCTGAATGTTCGCCATGCCTGAATGTTCTTGGACAATTGGATCATAATTTGTAAGGTGGAGAAGTGAGAACGGACGACGCAAAAAGCTATGCCAATCAAGGGCAACACCAACAGCGCATGTGACATTACTATCAAACCCTGTATTCTCGAAACTTTTTAGGAAACAAATCGTACTCTAAAGCTGGAAATTCCAAAACGTTGATAGTCCATAATGAAATTTTTAACATAAGCCTTATCTAATTATGATGTACATCACTGGCCTATATAGTCAAAGTGCCATGTTCGATTCTTTCAGCAAATGTGTACGGTTTCATGTTAAGATATGCATTCGGTGTATATTGCAGAATCGAATTTCATGCAGGTTGTGTGCAAAGTAATATGTTTTGACAGATGATAACCTTGCTTTGAAATCCAGGCCTTCAATAAAGAGTTTACGCGCCGTATAATTGCAGTGTTTTTAGGTCATGGATTATTTGAGGGACTTTTAGATTTCATTTGTGAAGTCACAAGGTTTCTAAGATACGCACAGCGGTTGGAGAATGATGATATAGGTTTAGGGCGATTACGAAATCGAGATACAGAAAAGGAAAGTAAATGTACAAAATCATAAATATTTATATGTAAGTAACTCATTCCGTTTCCATAAGACGTAATCTGCATATATTGACAAATATAATGATACTACTCTTGACACGAAGCATCAAACAGATTATTGCTGTTCAGAAAATTATTCGTTTATACTAGACAGACACATCTAAAACAAATATAACATCTGCAAAACTGTGTCTCAACAGTCGCAACATAAGTTTTTTATCCAATGTTAAATGTGCCATTTTTGCAATAGAGGAAAACTCATAGAAATGCCAAGATTTCATATATCTCCAAACAAATGACTATATATTATATAGTTTCATTGTATATTTTATCGATCAATGCGTGAGTAACTCTGTTGGTGAAACTCAAGGACGAAGTTTTTTTTTAAAGTTTGAACAGTAGACATTCAGCAATAAAATATTCCTTACTAAGCGAAAAAGTCAATCATGGTTTCATTAGTTTGATTCTTGGGGAAAATCATAATATGTACAGTGATGAAGGTTCTTCGTTAACGGAGGTGCTCGAGCAGAATGATCACAACTGGTAGCAGACACAGGAGGGAGAGCATGAAGCCCGTCTGTCTTGGTGATCCTGTTGAAGCAAAAAGAAAGAAAATGTTTTATGTTATGACATTTATTCGCTGAAAACAGATTAATTCGCTCTTTTATGCTGCTGACGATTTCGGGATTTTTTTTTTCTGTTGCAGGAAATCAAAGTTTCTTATTTCAAATCCGATGACCGTCAAAATGTTTAAACAAATCTTTACGGATATCAAGGCTTATGTTGAAATATCAACAAAATCTAATCTTTATGCAAACAATAGGAATTAAGTAGAGTAATGTTTATTCCGATGAGACCTAAAGGTCCACTGAAATCAAATATGGGATAAATATATGGTGTTTATGAGAAGAGATAAATGACTAATGAAATGGGAATGGGAATAATTTATTTTCTTCATAGCATATGGACGCATAGCAGTACAGATTCCGACTAAATAAGTAAATGAACTCATCTCAACTTCGTCACCTTATTTGCTCATATATTGTAAAACGTAAAAAAATCTCATTCATCAATTTTCATTCACCTCCTTGTCTGCCGTGATTTTCCTGTCGGTGGTTTCCCAAGAATTCTTTGTGAATGATATTATCGTGTTTCTTTTCGTATTTGTATTATAATTTCTTCTCAACAGCAGATGCGTTCCATTTTACATCATAGCGCGTGATAGAAACAGGATTAAACAGGATCCCCTGCTTAGTGATTGAACTAAAAATGTCGATGTACGTTATCGCTGCATTTGCCGTTAAGCAT
Source organism: Sinohyriopsis cumingii (assembly GCA_028554795.2). NCBI lineage: Eukaryota > Metazoa > Mollusca > Bivalvia > Unionida > Unionidae > Sinohyriopsis > Sinohyriopsis cumingii. The sequence goes on along the minus strand of CM068828.1, from coordinate 51,408,934 downwards.
TTCGCGAGGAATTTATGCAATAATTTTCAGTGGGATTTTTATGGACAAGGAGCAAAATAAAGTGAATAAACGCCATTTAGAGGTAAGTGTCATCAGATTCTACAAAATGACACCTATAGCTCAAAAAAAGTGACTCAGAGCGCGTGAATGACGTATGTGAGTAGTCTCCGTCAGTCACTATCATGCCGCAGTCATACAAAGAATTAGGTATCGTGCAGAAAACAAAAATCATGCTAAAGTAGTTTTGATCCAGAAAATATTGACCCCTTTTGACTGGGAATAAATGGCGCAAAAAAGATTTTTTTTAAAAAAAAACAATATATTATTTTGTATCATATGAATACAAAACAATGGATTTTCGTTTCTTTATCCTTTCAAATTAATGTTTATAAAAATCATAATTTACTATCACCGTCCATGCTTAAAAGACGGTGAGTCGGAGACTTTGAGTAACCTTGAAGAGACGGCCAGTGTGGCCAATATTATACACATAGTTCATGCATCACTAATTACCTTGATCTGGTACTAAGGCTTCACATGGAAATGTACTCAGTCCACTTTTCTAATACCTGATATTTCACATATACCAAATACACAAATAGTCTAACGGGGGTAACTGATAATATACAATACACAGTCATTAATAATAAATGTTGACACTTGAGAAAAATACGGAGAACTACCTTCGTTTGCCCTTGTCATAAAAGGGCCTTCTATGAAGACTAGGATATATACGGCATGGAGACCTATATGTAGTCATAAGCCAATTCCAAATACTTAACCCACGTCAAGATGACATAAAACGTAGGTCACAGTGACATTCTTTGGTTGCAATAGTATGCCATTTAGGTTGAAGTGGCGTATAAATACGAATTATATATCAAATTATCAAGTTTCAGTATTCTAATATGAGCGGATTCAAGACATGATCATTGCACGCACCCTTTTGAGCAAATATATGGAATGGAAGTCACAGAAACCTATATTTGCACCAAGGGTCAAGGGCTTCTCAAGATGCAGCCACTCAACAAGTGTCATGATTCAACAGAGAACTGTATGCATACAGCATGCCAAAATAATTAAGTCGCAATCATTTTTAGTACCTGACTACAAATGTGAACAACTAAATACACGTGATATCGTAGAAAATACTAATAATCTCGTCCTTCTTCCAAAGGGATTCGCGGTAGTTCAGTTGTAAGAACATCGAGTCAAATAGACGTGGGTTCGATTCCCGCTCATCGCACCAAAATCTATAGTAGTTCAATTGGTTCACTGCAGTCAGGGATTATTAGTATCGTATAACCTATACAATATTGTGTTACAACCTGAACATGTTTTTGTCCACTCGTCCGATCCATCGAGACAATCGTATCTTCCGTCACATACACCATCCAGGCTCGCACACTGGCAATTTTCACAGGAAAAAGACGCCCAAGGACACTAAGAAAAATGAACATTTCATTACCGGAAATTACTTTTCTTACTAGAAACACGAGATATTTTTGGCAGACCATGGCAGCTTACTTCAGATTGTAAGTGAAAAATTAAATTTAATTAATTCTTCTTTTGGTCTGGTTTATGATCTACGCGTACTGCCAATCGGTGGCAAAGCAAAATCAACACTTGTATACACGGTTTCATTTTCATTCAAGATTTTTCTGACTGATTATAATAAACATGTTAATCTGTAATTCCTTCCAATTATGTCTTACGTACCTGAGGTTATATGATTTTGGACTACATACTTCGAGAAAAAGTTCTGAGATCGCATTTGTTCAAACGTAGAAAAATTATATGAATATAAATGGCTATTGATGTTAACCACTGCTTCAAAGTCTCAAAGGAAAGTCGGGTACAAGAAGTCCTAAAACTAGTCATCGGTGTTGAAAAACTGTTTAAAATATGGTTTGAAAAATATTAGTTGTTAATTACTAGATTCATTCTGGGATCAATAATATTGTCTACTTGGAGACTAATATTTTAGGTAATATCGCAAGTTACAACCATAAAAAGACAAATATGTATTGAGACGACCATTAATTTATGACGTAAAAATGTACCGAGACACCGTTAATCGGTGATAAGTTATAGGTGATCAAAATCAAGACATACGTTAATCTATGATAAATTATAAGTAATCACATATTTTGACATTTGGGCTATACTTGTGACCGGCAATAGTTGATCTAAAGAAACAGAAAACGCGATGTCAAAGAAATTAGTGTTTCGATTATCATTTAACGGTAAAGAGAATTTCATAGAAATCTTCAACAAAGGACTTAGTATGGTTAAGAAATAATTTAAACGTGTGATGGCAATATTTAAATCTTGGCCTTATCTGGGAAATTAACAAAAGTAGCTCTAAATAAATGTATATTCAAGGCGAGATTTATTGGATAACTTAATATCAGTAGCTCTAAATAAATGTCTATTCAATGCATGATTTACTGAATAAATTAACGTAAGTAGCGGTAATAAATGTCTATTCAAGGCTTGATTTATTGAATACATTAACATCAGTAGCTCTATTAAACGTCTATTCAAGGCATGGTATATTGAATAAATTAACGTAAGTAGCGGTAATAAATGTCTACTCAAGGCCTGATTTATTGATTCAATTAATGTCAGTAGATTCAAATTAATGTTTATTCAAGCCGTGATTAATGGAATCAAACAACATAAGTAGCTCTAATAAATGTCTACACAAAGCCTGATTTATTGAATAAATTAACGTAAGTAGCGGTAATAAATGTCTACTCAAGGCCTGATTTATTGATTCAATTAATGTCAGTAGATTCAAATTAATGTTTATTCAAGCCGTGATTAATGGTATCAAATAACATAAGTAGCTCTAATAAATGTCTACTCAAAGCCTGATTTATTGAATAACTTTACATCGGTAGCTTGAATAAATGTATATTCAAGGCGTGGTATATTGAATAAATTAACATTAATTGCGGTAATAAATGTCTATTCAAGGCTTGATTTATTGAATAACTTTACATCTGTAGCTTGAATAAATGTATATTCAAGGCGTGGTATATTGAATAAATTAACATTAATTGCGGTAATAAATGTCTATTCAAGGCTTGATTTATTGAATAACTTTACATCTGTTGCTGGAATAAATGTATATTCAAGGCGTGGTATATTGAATAAATTAACATTAATTGCGGTAATAAATGTCTATTCAAGGCTTGATTTATTGAATAACTTTACATCTGTAGCTTGAATAAATGTATATTCAAGGCGTGGTATATTGAATAAATTAACATTAATTGCGGTAATAAATGTCTACTCAAGGCCTGATTTATTGAATAACTTTACATCGGTAGCTTGAATAAATGTATGTTCAAGGCGTGGTATATTGAATAAATTAACATTAATTGCGGAAATAAATGTCTCAAGGCTTAATTCATTAAATACATTAACATCAGTAGCTCTAATAAATGTATAATCTATAATGATGACGATAATGTAACGTACCACGTGCTCACTTTCAAACCTCTCACCATTGCTTCAACTTTTTGATGGGTTTATAGTTTAAAAATCTACAAATACATATTGTAGAATAAAATGGCTTTCTACATGTGAACACGAAGCTACGAAAGATATAAAGATAGAAAGAAAGAAGAAAAAGAAAGAAAGAAAGAAAGAAAAAGAAAGAAAGAAAAAAGAAAGAAAGAAAGAAAATTACTTTCTTAATTGGAACACGAAACTACGAAAGAAAGAAAGAAAGAAAGAAAGAGAAAAATAAGAACAGAACGAATGAAGGAAGAAAGGAAGGAAGAACTGTAGAAATTAAAAATCAAGATAAATGAAATATACCTAAATGATGTCAGTACATACCGTTGTAGAACAGTTTCCAGTCGAATATAGATTCGTTGTGGCACAGTACGCTTGAGGTTCCTGTGATACTGCACGCATCATGCACAGCACACAAAGTTAGAAAAAAAATTGTTATCTCTACATCCAAACGTAACAAATGAATTGCAATACACTCAGTTTCGTTGTGGCCACTATCAGAAAATTATATCCGTCCATCCATCCATTCATCCCTCCATCCATCTATCGTCCGTCCATCCGTCCGTCCGTTCGTCCGTCCGTCCATCCATCCAAATTCTAAGCATAAACTCGTTTCTGTTTTCATCATAATGAAATTCACCAACACACTAGAACAATAATTATGATCGGAAAACTTTTTCAGTCACAGCAACGAAACATATCGACGGTGTCAAACCGCTAATCGGAATTGTTTCCAAGATTGCACGTAAACGGATCTTTTTTGCTATTTTTTGTGGGGGACGGGAGAACCCCTACGGTCACTGAATTGTAGACAGAACCCGATATTCCCTTTCGCATCTCGTAAGACATGCCTATTTAGTCAACAAATGGAACCTGGGATGGGTCGAGTTGGTGCTGAGAAAGTCATGGACCTTTTAGAAGAGCTAGATTTATGTTCTCAATTTGAATAAATTTTAAACTTTTCCTCTTTATCTCCGTTACCAATGTTTTTAGGATCACTAAAATTACGTCAAAATGTATAGCCAGGATTGGATTGAATGACAACCCTATTTCTACATACAGACGGACGGGCATGCATGCATGCATGCATCCATCCATTCATCTATAATCCATGCATGGATGCATGGATGTATACATACATACATACATACATACATAAACACACATACACATACACACATACATACATACATACATACATACATACATACACGAATACATATATGCATACATACATATAGGCAGACAGACAGACAGACAAATGTACATACACGCATACATTCATACACAAATACATACATGTATAAATACATACATACATACATACATACATACCGGTATTTATATTCTACGCTGGTAGGAATCTAGGTATTTTACAGCTTTGGTCTGAGTGTGTTCAAGTTTTCATTGCTGATCATTTCGAAATATTTACCCTATTGATGGTAACATATTAGGGTGTATAATGTCTGAAATTCAGATGAACATTTCTTATAATTCAAGCGAAATTTAAATTATTTTTGTTACGTATATTGGATATAAAAAAAAATATTTTTCAATTCAATTTTTGTAAGTTTAAAAAAAAAATTCTTAATGTCATTATATGTCAAAATAATGTAGTTTAGTTTACAAGGAACTTGATATTTATTCAGAAAATAGTTTGACCTTGAGGCTTCAGTTGCAAACATCTATAGCTGACCTAGTTCCCGACCTTGATTTCGGAAATCGCTGAGACAAGCAAACAACTTTTTATTTTTATCTTATTCTTAGAGTAAAACGATTGGTTTTTGTCAAGGTGATACTGGGAATACATGCTTTTAGACGTAAATACTTCTCGAAGATTCTGTGAAGTTGACCCTCATCCGGGAATCTGTTTTGCATTTCAAGTTACTGTATAATCTTTGTTTATAGAGATTTTTTCAGCTGGGCTTCTAAACACTGGGACGTAAAGGTTGTGTCATTTTGGGAATTACATTTTAATTTTTGTTCAGATTATTTGGATTCTAAAGGATAATTCTTTTTCCTGGAAATTTTTGAGTGTTCATACAGAATACGTGGACAATGACATTTATTTAAATTTTATTCGGAATTCAAGCACCGGAATATTGTTGTATGTAGTTCACAATGGACTGTACACATCATCTCTATACTGACTAAAGTATGCGTCATTGCCATCCATCTTGGATTTTTCGTCGGGAGTCGAACCTGAATTTATTAGAACATTTCGTTACTATGACTTCTAAAATTTAATTCGTGGGTTATTCTTGGATTAGTTTTGGATTTGATTCTTAAAACCTTATTTTAGTTTTTATAGTGGGTTTTTTTCAGGGAAAAAAAAATTATTTATTAAATGTTTCAAAGCTTGTTGTTTTCAATCTTTCTTTGTTACTGTTTATCTGAGCGTAAACACTTAACAATTTGACAAATCGATAGTAACAATTGATTTACGACACAGTTCACATCCCGAATTGTAATTCAGTGGGTCAATGATAACACTAAACCTACCACACAACCACAAGTCACAATTACATAAATCGATAATATAAATAGACCATCCACATAATCGATATGCCATCTTGCAATTACATACATCGACAATAACAACATACCTACCACACAATCCACAGGCCAGGTTGCATTTAGTCTCCATGTTGACGTTGTCCGTGATGCACTTCCCGGCCGCTGCATTTGTCACACACGTGGACAGGGTGTTGTTACAATTCGCTACAATGAGATACGAAAAAGACCATTGCATATCACGTGCTAGCAGATTGTAGTGAGACAACTGTTTTTTCATCCTAATTATATGTCAGAGGAATGCGGCACATTGTTCAGATAGGTACGCATTGGTATGCACGAATTCTTTCAACAATTAGATGAAACGTGGTTAAATAGTTAATTCCATGCGCGAAACGCTTGCAGATAACCTCCTTATAATCCGTACCTAAATTTACTTCACACTATTTGTCCTAACCCTAAACTACATTTATTTAAAATATAATCAAACAAAGTTTATGAAATACCACATCAAGAAATACAAAAGTGTAAGAAACCAGCTTAGGCTTATTTCGAGTTCTCCCAATTAGTCTTTACCTTGATGAATAGATTTGACTTGAGAAATGAAAGACAAGCAACACATGCATGTAAATTTGATACTAGGAACTAAAACATTCAGGTAAACGTGTGCATTCCACATTGTATCAGTATTAGATAGCAATTAGCGAAAATTGATTGTAGAAGCATGTTGCTACATACTAATAGACAGATACGAAAAATGTTGGTGTTGCATGGATTCGGGATAGGGCTAATGATACGACGGTGTGGGGTGGGATTGCATTTTGTGTGAGTGTGTGTGTGTGATTAGGGTTTTTAACGTAGCTTTAACAATTTTTCAGTCATATCGCTACGATGCCTGCAGTGCGGCAGTTTATAGTGATGTCCAGCACTGGGGCATCATACCGTAGACATGTAGCATGATGTCCCATCCAGTCACATTATCCTGACACCATGCCGACTAGTCCTAACACTAACCTCTTAATGCTGAGCGCCAAACGAGGAAGCTGTAAGTACCATTTTTGTAAGTCTTTGGTATGACTCGGCCGGGGATCAAGCCCACGACCTCCCGCATCCGAGGCGGACGCTATAACCACTAGGCCACTGGAGCGGTTCTTGCATTTTGTCTTCATCTCAGATAACCAGATCATGTATGATCGCTGCATGAACATGCATACAATGGTTCACACCAGGGACACCGTTGCAGTGACCTTAGTGATTAGAGCGACCGCCTAGCATGCGTGATGTCGCGGGTTCGAATTCCGGGCAAGTCATACTCAAAAGCTTATAAGAATGTTACTAACAGGTGCCTCGCTTGGCGCTCAGCAGTATTAAGCCAGTGTTTGGATTTGTCGGCCTGGTGTCAGGATAATGTGACTGGGTGGGACATCATGCTACATATGACGCCCTAGTGCTAGACATCACTATAAATGCCACACTTCAGACATGACATCGTAGCGATATGACTGATTAAATGTTAAAGCTACGTTAGAAATCCAAATCACACACACATACATACACATGGCACATCCTAATTTATATATTAGAATTGGCTCTTTAAATCAATTTTAAAAAAGGTTTTAATTAATACAACTAATTAACATATTACCACACAATGAGTTTAAAAGTAGGTCACAATACAAATTATCTAGAATAACCTTATACAAGAATTTTCGTTAGATAGGATATTGTATTTGTGGAAATGTTTCTGCCATCAATCTGTGACCCTTTGGACAGGACGCAGTTCAGCCAGTTGGTGTATTTAAAGACTGTATCCCTTTCCATTTTTAAATTTTTAAAAAAAATGTCAAGGATAAACATGCATACAACTCATAATTTAGTCATTTCATTCTTCATTCATTTGCCAGGGATCTATACCACTGTCATCTTGTTCAAACCTAAATAAATATAGTTTCATTACTAACACGGTACACATATTTGTGTGGACGAGTCTATTCTTACAGACAACATTGATGGTGTATTTAGCCGTCTTCGGTAGGCTCTGAATAATTCCTTGAAATTTACACAATTTTAGAAGTTACTTCTCTTGCACCTTTTTTATTTTATAAAAATGTTTTAGAAATATTAAAACTAGACATTCAACCGACAAACAGTTCACTGAAAATGGATTGTCCTACGAACCGGAAAAGAATGAGCAGTCTGTCTGCTTAAAATGACAACTTCAGTTTGGCAATTTGGTTTGAAACGTGAACAATATGATAATATTTGGGACCACCTGGTGACAATATTAGGGGCCACCTGACGATAAATCAGGTAAGAAATTGTAACTTGAATAATGAAATGTCTATATCCTGTGCACTTAATTTGACCTTGATGCTTTTTGTTTTTAAACTAGGTAGGGGATAAAAACCTTTGGGGTGAGGAATTAATACTAGTGTATGTCTCATTCAAGTTTTTTTGCATAACAGACTTTTAACTGAAACTTCATAACAGACGCAGTTTCACCAACTTATCACAAGTAAATATAATATCAAAATATTTGAGCTTAAAGTTAAGAAAAACTGAATGTAGTAAATGCATAAAATCAATTATATAATTGTTTTAGTTTTGTCCAAGATATTATTTAACTTTACTCATATGAGAATCTAATTGGTCATCACACAACGTGATAGGTTATGTCTAGCTCGTTTGTTATACCTCTTGTAGATAAAACGTTTTATTTTGTTATTTTTAGGTGAACCTAAACTTACTTTCACACTGAAGACCCCCATAGCCAGGTAGACATTCACACCTGCACGTGGCATTGTTGAACGTGCCGCAGTTCAGACAGCTAGTGTATTTACAGGCTGTACATGTCGGCCCGGTGTACGGGTTGCGACACGATGTGCAGCGAGTACCAAACCAGTGATCCGTACACTGGCAAACACAACTCGTCTCATTCAGTATTCCTCCGTTGTAGCAGATTTTGTCACAGGTAGTGCTGCACGTGGTACCTAGAAAGCGAACAAATGGAGGTCAATCAAACATATATTTCTACTAATGTAAATTTCAAATGTAATAATGAAATTCGCTTAAGAGTTTAACGTTGTTTTTTCTGAGTTTATCGTTGTGGGCGTTATAGAAGCTGTGTGAGTCGGCAACTGACAGTTTATACCACGATAAACTCAGGAAAAAACAACGTTAAACTCTTATAATTGAAATTTCAATAATTCGTTATGATTTTTGTTTGCATCATTAAAAAATATAAATCTTAATTGAGCGTAATAATACATGTTTAGGGTTTTCTGTTACGTAGCTATTTATAGCATTCGGGATTGTCCTGTTTGATCGTAATAAGGTCATCAAAATACCAGTCCTTCAACCAATGGAAGCCAAATTTATTCAATTTAAAAAAAAAAATTGTTAGAATGTTCTTTTCCTTTAATGCTTACTTCGTGTCTGCCTTCACTGGCAGTGTTTATCTTATGCTGAACACGTGACTCTATTTATAGAAGTGGGTATTCTTTGAAAAGTAGTTCTCCTTACAGTTCATACAGAAATAAACGCAATTCATTTTGATCACGTGATAAAATTCTCACCAATGGAAATGTTACTTTCCTTTACCCGCTAATGGCATTGTAGTTATTATATATTAAATCATGCAGACTCCGTACCTATTATAAATTTATACATTCAGCAGTCATAAAATATTGTGGTGCAAGTAACAGTTTTGTCCGTGATAAGTGTTAGGCGGTAAACGTATTAGACGTATTATAGGACAGCAATGCTTTTTTGAGTTTGAAAGCAGTGTCAGCTATGGAAGTTGTCTATTAATTAACATTCATCCTAAATATATATAAAACGTTTGTACCCCAGTATTTCTAAACATATCACGATATCTACCACATACTACCGCAATTCTATTAGGGAACCTCAATGTAATCTTCTGAGACCGGGCCCTGACACTGTTTCAAACAAACGTTCTGTCTGTCAATAGCGGGAAACAACATAATGCTCTGATTTATAGCAAACTGACACCATATTATGTCCATTATATTATCTGAAAAAAATAATTTTCTTAAGCGAAAATCAAATTAAAAAATTTAGCTCTAAAGAAGCTCGCAGCCCCCACCTACCTAAAAAAGGTAGTCATTACCTTATGGCATATAACTTTTCTATGTTGTTGCGTATATTTGATTTAATTATATCTGATTTAATACAAATTTATTTCAATTTAATTGATTGTCAGTTTTAAATGTTTTTATTATTTTTCATTACATGATATTGTAATGTAAATTTATTCACTAGAGATGATAATTTTTTAGAAAATAGTTAGACCTTGACTGTTAGTTTATAAACACCAGGTGTTAATCTAAATCCTGACCTTGTTTCAGAATTTGTAGCAACCTTCGTAAACAAGTTCTATTTTATTTTAAAATGATTGGTTGTTTCCAAGGTCATGATGGGACCTTGTCTTTAAGATCTTAACAATTTTGTTATTTATTTCTTAGACTAAAAATGATTGGTTTTCGTCAGGGTCACACTAGGTAAAAAGTATTTGCTTCTATAAATTTCCAGAAGATGATCACGTAACACTTGTTAACGTTTTAAAAAGCCCATTTAACCCATATTTTGGAGATATAATATTGTGGAACAGGGACAGTTTTTATGTTTATAAAAATGTATTCAGCTATCAGAAAGCGGAGTGATAATTTTTATTTCTACAAGGAACTATAGACTTCAACATTACACATTGCAGTATACGTCATCGTCCTCCATCTTGGATTCTTCGTCGGGATTCGAACGTGAAATCAGAAGAACATTTTGTTATTATGGCTTCTAGAATTTTATTCTCGGATTATTTTCGGATTATTTTTGGATTTGATTCCATAAAACCGTAAGTTCATATTATTTTCATTTTTACAGAATTTTTCCAGGGAAATAAATTATTGTAATTTTCAAAGCTTTTTGTTTTCACTCTTTCTTGTGTTACTGTTTATTCGAGCCTAAACAAGTGACATAAGAATGTGTGTTTGTTTTAATTGTTGCATAAGGTATAATCTAAAATCTGTAACTTTAGTGAGTTGATTAAGTTTACACTGTAGTAGACACTGTGGAAAATACATTGAGCTGACATTAGAGGGTTTCTTAATAAATATAGGAAGTGTTGATACTGAAGCATACAATATACTGGTTATACTAGTGATATACTAGACAGAGATGCCAACAAACCGGCAAGATATGCATCTGAGAAGAACAGTAAACATAAAACACAGCTGACTCAAGAAATGAGAAAATAATTTTTGGATAAGAGAAATTACGTAAAATCAAACAGAAAGCAACTGCATACCGGAACGTCTTAGCGTGATTCCCGTTCTTACAAAGGAATACATGTCCTTAACACAATAATATGAGCTCGTAAATAGCTAAAATGACATTTTTGTTCAATCTAAACGGTTTCTGACAGACTTGGATTTGAACCGAGTATTTTTCACAGATACCATTTGATACTAATTATCTGAAATATGTTTTCATGTAAAACGAAAACATGCCTTTATAAGCATTCAGTTCGTAACAAGATTACTCAGAAATTCCATGCATTCGTTCGTGACAGAAACTACCGAATTACCGGCGCGCGCGCGCACACACACACACACACTATATATATATATATATATATATATATATATATATATATATATATATATATATATATATATATATATATATATATATATATATATATATATATATATATATATATATATATATTAGATAGATGCAGAGAGAGAGAGAGAGATTACCATAGTACCCAGTATTGCATATACAGCCACACAAAGTTGAATTCCACACGCCGTATACACAGATTCCAGTACAGGTACTACCTGTAGAATACATTAATATACAATACAGTTTGTAAAAGAAAAGAAAACAAGTAGTTTGTCAATGTTGCAGGTCAATTAAAACGTAAACTGCAATAATTGGTTTTCAGACATTGAATATTTCGTCATTACTGCACCTTTGTTTTCGTATTTTCGATTTTGTCATAATTTGGGACAGAAAAATCATCTGGTACAAAGAGGTTATATTATTTACACGGTACGGAATTTAATGGTTACGACTAAATCCAACATTTACATGGTAAAACCGCCAACGGCTTCCAATTTCATTTGAAAAATTCTCTCTGACCTCGAAGCAACCGTCCCATTGGATAATTCGATCTGACTCCTTAAATGATAGTTAAATTATATAAATTTACATCTATAATTAGTATATAGTGAAAACTTCCTAGCTGTCTAACCATTAATGAGTCATGCTACCATAAAATAAGACATACTTGTAATTTACACATAGTATTGCATGCCATTGTTAATCAATCGATTGGAGTTTAGAAATAATTATATATAAAAAAGCACAAACGATCGGACGAAAGGTTGTGATAGACAGGTGGTGCTTGGTGATTTGTAGATTAGACTGAGATGAGCTCTACTTACTAACACTGGACAACGGAGTTGAGTAACCATAGTAAACACCCGTGTTGCTGTTGTTTGATTTTTGGTACAGCTAAGGAATAAAATGGCTTGAAGTGAAAATAAACATACGTATTCTATTTATATGATGACTTATTTCATTACAAATCACTAATAATATTAATGATACTTGTTTCGACAGCAACTGCCGTTATTAATACGACTTGCTTACAACGTGGCGTTATTCAACTTCGGTAATGCGGTATTACTAGAGGCGTTGCCAGTTATAATTTTGGCGCCAGTTGGAATAATAGATCATTAAATTTTCTTCTTTGTCCTGGGCTGGGACTACATGCTATTAGTTCTGATGAAAGACAAAGGAGAGATCTTCTATGTAATGACTACACCAACATAATTATTTTGGTATTACATTGTGTATTTATTTTGAAATAAAGCATACATTTAATTACTTTGTTTTTTATAGTGTATTCCTTCACTATTAAGCCTTAGGAAGGAGAACGAAATGAGTATAGAATAAAAAGATTATTGCATTTGTATTGGAAAATATGAACTCGTATTTTTTTTAACTAATACAGCACTCCCATGGTCGCGCGGTATTACTCAGAAAAAAAACTCGTTCATATTTTCCCATACAATTGGAGTAACTATAAATATATACAGACATGTCGTTATTACATTATGCATTCAAGACATGTCGTTGTTACATTATGCATTCAAGATATGTCGATTTTAATCATACATTCAGTTCGTTGCATCTCCATTAAATATTAAATATAGTTCTGTGAAATAAACTGCAATAAATTCAGGAAGGATGGATCTTTAGAAATACGTGAAATTTAAAATTTCAGTGTTTTTCTAAGTGACCTATTTCTCGCGTCTCTCTCGGCACACCCATCCACACCCATATATATATATATATATATATATATATATATATATATATATATATATATATATATATATATATATATATATATATATATACATGATGGAAAGATGAAAAGATTTATGTGTTCAAGTGAATCCGTTTTGAAAGCCAAATGCATCAAAGATAATTGAAACGCATTAGATTTGGTTCGCATTGAATAAATAAGGTTATAAATTAAAAAATATGAAAGGAGACGTGTTGGAAGGAACTTGTACATGCCCGTTAATGTTTCGTTAGTTAGTAAATGTGGGCGTTAGTAACTTTAACTGGCTCGCGCGCGCATGTGTGTGTGTGTGTGTGTGTGTGTTCCCACTTCTTTCTTTGGTTAGTAAGTGTGAGTGTAGGTCACTCAAGAAGGAGTGCATTTGTATTATTTTTATGCATGACTTGCAAAACTGTAAACGTTTGTTATTAAAGTTTAAATTGTTGATACTAATTTTAAAATGTTGGCATTTGTTTAAATTTCTCTGGCGATCAAGTCTATCCTAAATTCGCTATAATTAGTATCTGCCAAGTTCCACGTTTGGTTCGACCTTTTAGTGTTACTCTTAGTCTCTGTCAGACGTTTAAGATTCGTCCGTATTATTTCAGTCTCTGCTAAAGTCTTTAGTAGTTGCAAAATTGTCTTACTACTAACTGATACATTTAAACGGATTTGTTTCAATCTTCGCTAAAGTCCGCGACAATTTCAAAATTTTAAGAAGAGCACTTCTACATTATTTTTTCGTTGTCAGTCTCCGCTAAATGTCATTGACAGTTTCGAAACTTTATTACTACTTTTATGTTACGATTCATTGTCTTAAACTAAATAACAGAAAAGAGGGAAAACAAAAAAGTTTTGCAAAATTCAAGAAACAATTTATTTCATTAGAATACATCTTGAAAATTTAGAAAGAATTTACAGTATTGTGCAATAAATCCCATTTAATCATAAAAGTTTTATCACAAGTCCAAATGTGTAAAGTTCTAATTGAATTCTAGTTGTGTACCAAATACGTTCCAGTACTGAATGTGTAAATATGCTTGTAGTTTTGGACGTGTTTACGTGTCTGTGGCCTGGAGTGTGACGATGTCTTTAATGTTTCACAGAAATATAATCCAAAATGTCTTTCTCCGAATCCACTATAATTCCAAATTAAATTTTCTGTCCAAGAATAGTATTGAATACTTTGTAATTCCTGTGAACAATAACTGAATAAGTTAATCCATCTAAATAAAAACTGAACGCCAGCAGTAAGATTGATTCTACTTCAGATATTACGGTAAGCATGAGTAATGTCTAGATAAACTAGATCATATTCCTCTCTACCTGGTCCAGGTCGCATCTACCATTTTTCTGAAAATACTCTGTCACCTAATGGAACTTGATTTTGGACAGGGTCAAATGTAAAGTACAGATACAAATAACATTAAGAAAAACCAACAAATAATACAGGTTAAATATAAATAAAGTTTAAGTTAAATCGTAATTTTATATATTTTTTTACTGATTTGATTTCAGTTTATGTTAAAGTCTGTGACTGTTTTGCCATTTTAGTACTGCTCATAATCTATAACCGTTCTAATAGAACTTTTTATTTGGGGACGTATCGGCAAACTTCATTTACAGTTTCGTAATTTTAGCATTACTTTTATTAGCTGCATTTTAGGGTTAATATGAGTTGGTTCCCTTTATTAAAATTGGGTATAACATCAGTACAAATGTACAGACATCATCAGCATAATTCGAGGTATAGGTGATGCTTTATATATAAATCTCAGATATATGTATAGAATCACTCGACATCAGGTCACTAGATACGGTGTGTTGATAATATAATGTGGATCGATGGTTAGCAGATGGCTTACTATTCCTCTACAAACGACATATTGAAGGTATAGTGTGGTGTGCTGGATAGTAGATCACTGAGTATTCGTCACTACACACAGCTTTTCATGATACAGTGCTGGATTGGAAGATGACTGAATATCGATGACTACACATGGCGTGTTCGAAAGTAAGTATAGTGTGTTGGTGACTACACATGGCATATTGGATTGTAACTGTGGAGTATTGGTCACTGAACACAGAGTTTTAATGGTATAATGCGAGGTTTATAGTAAATGACTGAGTATTGATAACTACACACGGCGTGCTGATGGTATTGTGTGGGATATTGGTCAATACACATGGTGTGTTGATAGTCGATCACTAAGTATTTTCAACATAGAGACGTAATGTCAAAATCCCGTTTTGTCAATGAAGCGACTTATATTACTGAGGTCAACAACTTCTAACAATGTAACAATTTAGCCCCTTGTGATGTCAACAGCTTCAAACAATATAAGAGCCAGGCCTCAGTTTTAAATTTGCGTTGTGCCCTATACTGACCCCCGATGTAAACCTACGACATAATGTTAATTCTCCTTCTGTCCTCATGTGTCCAGTATTAATATTACTATACGTTCAAAGTAATTTTGTAACTAAAGAATTTAATGTTATTGTTATATAAACTACATCATTGTTGAAAGGACCACATATAAGATGCCTCTTTACATCCGAATAAATAGAGAAACGCACATTTACAAGGCTGACATAACCATGTTAACATACGCCGCAGTCCGAGATCAATCAAAATAAAACAAACTAGATATCAATTATTACAGTATTTCAGAGTTGTTGTCTAAACAAATAAGCAGAAACATATACCCTGGAAACGTTATATCTATAGTAGGAAAGAGTGGAAATGTGACATAACGGGATGCTCACAAGGAGATACTACTACTCCTACTACTGCTGCTGCTGCTACTGCTAATACTACTACTGCTGCTGCTGCTGCTACTACTACTACTACAAATAATGCAGTTTATCTTAAAGAGTCAAGAAGTATTACATTGGGAATCATGTCGTAATGCAGTGCCGGATTATCAAATAGGCAGAGTAGGCACCGGCCTTGGGGCCCCGCGAAAACGGATCAAAATAATACAGATAAAATGTATCAGGAAATAATTTGCGAGAGTGGGCCCCAAGATTTCGACTGCCTAAGGGCCTAAGGGCCTCCACAGGGTATAATCCGGCACTGTCGGAATGTTTTGCAAACAAGTCATGTGTGAATGTGTGTGATCATGTATTTTTCTTCATGTTTGACTGACCCCTAAACTCTAATTTTCATAAAAAGCTGGTGATGTGAAAGGTCAGATTCATCACATCAAGGGCTTTTCCTCGAACGGTAAACTTCGCGGAATGTGATTCCGAGAATTCAGAGTATCAACATGTTCAGATCTGCACATTGGCTGGAAGTCCTTCCATCTTCTCAGACAACCACATTCGTAATATCTCTGGG
This sequence comes from Sinohyriopsis cumingii, assembly GCA_028554795.2. NCBI lineage: Eukaryota > Metazoa > Mollusca > Bivalvia > Unionida > Unionidae > Sinohyriopsis > Sinohyriopsis cumingii. The sequence continues at coordinate 51,392,174 of CM068828.1, read as the reverse complement.
CGTCACATTCGAACCAGTGCAAATAATATGGCCTCCGTACAAATGGTGCAGCCATATTTTAACCATGTCATTCAAGCAATGTGACCATAAAAGCATTGCATTTAACTTGTTTTTGTTTGCTTTGTTCCGAAAGAGGAAGACCCGCGATCTGTTGCTGTTTAAACATATTTTATTGCCAAAGAAAAGAGACGGACATTTAACAATACATGTACAGCACTGGATGTTGCAATCGAGGTCAAGTTAAAGATTGGTGTGTGTGTGTGTGTGTGTGTGTGTGTGTGTTTGAAATGTCTCTTTAATTTCTGTGGTTTGATCTGCAATGACTAATACTACTATATCACAAGAAGCATCGACTCGTATACGGGACTGTGTGCTGAAACCTATCAGAGGTTGAATCTACACAACAGATAATGTCGGGTTATCTTTAACCTCAAGAATAATTTGCAAACTAATACAGATAATTTGTTTTATACAAAGGTGTGTTGAATACAGAAGTGTGTTTCATGCAGAGGTTACTTACTTTTATAAGAACAGGTTCTGTTATAGGTCCAGTGGAGTAGAGATACTGACCAACAAAAAAGAATGTCCAAAGAGTGCCCGCGAATATTGTTGGGTTAAGTCGATTGTCGTATATAAATGAAGTCGTGACCCATGATGCTACAACGGCTTGACTATCCTTGGTCCACAGCTCTGTGAAAATTAAGTCTGATTAGACGAAAGCAAGGCAGCGTCATATCTTTTTCATTTCCACGGCGACGTTTCATTATTATATAAGACGGTCTATTCTCTTGCTGAACCATAATAATTAAACATCCAAGTTTCTGGGCTAGCCCAACAAAACGTATCAACAAGGGAACATAGTACATATACACATATACATTCCTTCCAGGCTACCAACCAATTTACATACCTAACTACCTACCTACATACTTACTTACCTACCTACCTACCTACCTACATGCATGCATCCATGCATACATACATACACACACACACACACATCTACCTATCTACCTACCTACCTACCTACCTACATACATACATACATACATACATCAACGAAAGAGATAACATACATAAGTTATGGGCTGAACAAATTTTGACAGAAACTCTAGAAATTGACAAGCTTTTCTCACATTCTTTCCATTTATAGAATTAAAGACAAATTAAATTTATATTCATTAGGATATTTGTAATAGTATAGCTTTAGATAGATCTCTGTGACTGAAAATAATTACACCGAAAAGGATAAAGGAATTCGTCCATGTGTGGCCATTTACCAACTTTTATCGTCAGGCAATGACAAATGAAATGTTTTCATAGATAACGGATCAACAGAGTGGTAAAATTTAAAATACGGCTGTATAATCACATTTAAAGATTATATAGGTGATTTAGTCAAATTTCAGATATAGGAATCCCAAAACTGCAAAAGTTACTTTTCTAACAATGTTTTTGATTTGATTTATAACACTGAACTTCAAGTGGAATGATTAACTATGTCACGCAGCATTTAATCCCAGATCACTAAAATCGATAAGATATCCATGTGTTCTTATATCACAGACTACAGACATGGTTGAATAACCTGGAACAGATTACAGTCATGGCTTATAAACTATAACAGTTTGCAGTCATTACCTAATAACCTGTAGCATATTACAGTCATTACCTTATAACCTGTAGCATATTACAGTCATGATTTAATAACATGTAGCAGATTAAATTCATGGCTTAATAACCTGTAACAGAATACAATCATGGGTTAATAACCTACAACAGGTTGCATTCATTGCTTTACAATTTGTAACGTATTACAGTCATGATTTAATAACCTGTGGCAGATTAAAGTCATGGCTTAATAACCTGTAAAAGAATACAGTCATGGGTTAATAACCTATAACAGGTTACAGTCATTGCTTTATAACCTGTAACATATTACAGTCATAATTTAATAACCTGTAGCAGAATAAAGTCGTGGCTTAATAACCTGTAACAGAATACAGTCATGGGTTAATAACATATTACAGGTTACATTGATTGCTTTATAACCTGTAACATATTACAGTCATAATTTAATAACCTGTAGCAGATTAACGTAGTGGCTTAATAACCTGTAACAGAATACAGTCATGGGTTAATAACATATTACAGGTTACATTGCTTTATAGCCTGTGCCATATTACACTCATGGCTTAATAACCTTTAAAATATGTATAATAGTTTGATCATTTTCCTGCTAATAATCTTATCCAAAATGTAACCGTTCGGAGTTTTGTTGAACATTTATGACTTAAATCTTCCTAGCTGTCCATACATCATCAGAAGCAGAGTACTATTTCGTACTTTTAAAATTGTCTCAGACGCCCAAAATTTCAGATCTAAAAAGTTGTTGTTGTAGGGTTTAAAGCCATTTTTCAGCACACGATATGCTATACATGGCGGCCAGTATTAATGGTGGAGGAAGAACCCGGGAAAACCCCGGAACGAACCACCGACCCACGAGAAGCTACTGGCCAGCTTTCTCACATACCCACATTGGCTGAATCCGAGACTCGAACCCACGCAGACAGAGGTGAGATGGCGGTGATCCGTAACGGAGAGCGCTTTAGACCACTCGGCCACTCGGAGCCCCTAGATCCATATAGAAGGATAAGTGAAATTAATTGGTGGAACAATCTGAGTTGTAAATCAAACGGAATATTGATATGTCTTCAGTTTCTATAAAATTCTCACAGAGCGCTGCTACTTCTCTCGTATATTTTCCAGCTTTTAGAATGTCTTTTCAGTCTATCCCTAAAAATATATTTAATTCATGAATAAATTGCAACGATTCTTCTTTGATGTTCAATATTTTGTTGCATTATTATTATGAATATCAGTATTATTATTATTATTATTATTATTATTATTTATTATTATTATTATTATTATTATTATTATTATTATTATTATTATTATTTATTATTAGTATTATTATTATTATTATTAATTTTATTATTATTATTATTAATTTTATTATTATTATTATTATTATTATTATTATTATTATTTATTATTATTATTATTATTATTATTAATTATTATTATTATTATTAATTTTATTATTATTATTATTATTATTATTATTATTATTATTATTATTTATTATTATTATTATTATTATAATTTATTATTATTATTATTATTATTATTATTATTATTATTATTTATTATTATTATTATTATTATTATTATTATTATTATTATTATTATTAATTTTATTATTATTATTATTATTAATTTTATTATTATTATTATTTATTATTATTATTATTATTATCATTATTATTATTATTATTATTATTATTTATTATTATTATTATTATTATTATTATTATTATTATTATTATTATTATTAATTTTATTATTATTATTATTAAACTCGTACATTTTCGTTCTGATGAGTTTTGCCAGACAAACTGAAGCAGATGTACCCTGTTTACGTTTGTAACAGTGTTTCAGCAATCCAACAATCTATACTGATGATATTGTTTTCCGATCGCGAGTTCTTATTAAGCATGGTGGTCGGTAGCCATCCTATGTAGAACAGCGTGGACCCTAATCAGCCAGAGCATGTACAACGGAAGGTAAATTTGTACACTCTTCCCACTGAGGTACGTGTTATTCGACATTAAATAGTTTTGCTATTTACTTATATAGATCGACAAGGATCAAATGAGTATAACAGTGAATATTATTCTAATCGGACTGTACCAAATACACTCAATTTTGGAGCATGTGTGGTTCACGAATTGCACGTGTTGCTTCTGAGTGAAGACACGTAGAGTGCATTGACAGATGAAAAACAAATTAGCCGAGTCTGTCTATATTATTTGATCCTTGTGAACTCATATGGGAAACACTACAAGTGGCGACTAACCTATATAGACGTGCTGCATATTACTCCATGTAAAGTAGAACTGTATGTTGTAAGTTCCATTAGGCAGCCAGGCAATATCTGTCCTATTACCTGTAATAATAATAATAATAATACCAGGATAACAATACCAAAAGCAAATTAAAAATTGCTGGAAGATAAGGTTACTTTGGCGACTATTTTACTTCCACTTTAATATGAACAAGACTGAAGCAGTCCGATTTAGAGGCAAATTTCCACCCAAACTACTTAAACATTAACACGGTAAAATAGGTTTGATTCAAATGCAAAATACTGGTCTTACTTCCATTAAAATATTAACAAGGCTAAAGATGTCAGATTCATTGTCAAATCTCCATATTACCTGCACTGAAACATGGGCAGTACTATAAAAAAAATGTCTTAATCCAATACATATATCCAGCTTGTTTACACGTATAGACTAACAATACTATAGACCCCTGATTCAACTTTACATGTATAGACCAACGCTAAGAACTCTGATTTAGAGACAAATATCCAACTCATTAGTATATATCCCCTCAATTAAACATTAACAGGGTTAACAAATATGATTTAGAAGCAAATATCAACAACATTGCCCCTTAAACTTTAATAGGGTGCAGGCTGTCTAATTCAGAGGGAAATTATCGCTTCCATTTATGCTAAAGGAAGTCTAAGAAATCTGATTCAGAGGAAACTCCACATTCTTTCCACTTAAGCATTAACAGAGTTTAAGAAATCTGCCTCACAGTCGGATATCAAGCACGCTCTCACTTATTAACAGCGTTAAAGAGCTTTGATGAAACTATCACCCTCATTTTCACCTGAAATTAACAATGCTAAGGAAGACTATGGGTCACCTTCGGTGGTAGGATCCGTGAATAATCCTTCATAGACATCACACGTCGAGTTATCTCCGCCACACACTCCACAGCCGTCGTAACGCCGCATATTTACGTTGGAATTATCACAGCCGAAGCTCTGCATTAAATGATATACATTATATCGTATTTCAGTATATATATATATATATATATATATATATATATATATATATATATATATATATATATATATGTGTGTGTGTGTGTGTGTGTGTGTGTGTGTGTGTGTGTGTGTGTGTGTGTGTGTGTGTGTAGCCTTGAGTAGATTTATACGTTCAATTTTTGTCTGGAGAAAGGACTTATGGTCTGATGTTCCGTTCCGAATATTTTAAATGATCTTTTATAAAAATCAAACAAATAATTGCATGTTATTGCAAAGGTGTGTGAATATCATATGATTAGTGTGATTTTATTGAATATAAGTTTGAGAGTGATAAAAAAAATACTTTCTTAACAAAGTAGTGCCACGACCTCAAAAACTCGCCCTTATGTTTTCTTTACAAGTTAGGAATTTGCCACGATTACTGTCTTTATGCGTTACAAAAAGAAAAAAGAAAACAACATACAATACCTTTATATTATGTAGGTTTGTTATCCGATACATTAAAAATTGAACTGATAGATAAGGAAGCCTTACAACGCATGATCAAGACCTTTGTTTAGGCATCCTCTTTACAAAAATCTTCTAATCAAATTAACCGCTAATTGTTTCTGGAGTCGTACTAATATGTTTAAATTTGTTGATCTGTTTATGTCTCAAAATTGGAAAACAATTGATGTGCGACTTAGTATTTTTATTAAGTAAATAAGATAAGACGAACTTAAAGCTTGTAATTTTATTTGTCTTTTTTTTCTTCCTATTTTGAAATATATATCCATCCTATATTATCCAGATATGCTAATTCATTAATCGTGAACACCATGCATGTTTGTGTTTTCTTATCAATAATTTGCACACGTACCATTTTCACAAAATATTAATTTGTAATGTTATGCTTAGCCCGTACCATTATCGCAAATGAATAATTCATAAGCACGTATTCCAGTAATCCTAAACTGTTCTAATTGTGAATCTGCGGAAAGAGACGAGATATCCTTGTAGATAGAAGTGATATTTAACGAGATGTGATATGTGTGCATATCACATATCCATTGATAAGTACGAGCCTCCTGTCTCGATGTTAATGTTGGGGGTGTCTTTTATTTTTCACACAATTTCCAGGTAAAATAACTAAAGTATCTGAATCAAAATCAATCACTTTTTGTACTACATTTAACAGCCATCTTTTCATCTGACTCTCCATTCATTTGAGATTTTATTCAGTGTAATAAAGACTTGAAGTTGTAAATGCAGTACTTTTCAGTGATCAACTTTGGGTTCTTTATCGCTTTATTTACACAGAAATTTGGCAGACAGCAAACGTTGCTCAGTGACCTCACAGCTATGTATAAAACGACCACTCTCTTCACCCAAAACTTTCGAAATAAAGCAGTAACTAACAAAGCATTCAAAATATTGAGGAGAAGATAAGGAAGAAATTGGTTGTTTATTTTCTTTTAATTAAGCAATTCTTTAAAGGCTCAAAAATTATAATCCATCTTCTCAAAAATTTAATCATAAAAAATCAATCATTTGAGAAGTTTGTTATATTCTAGAGTGAAGGATTTTACTAAACAAAATATTAAAGTAATTCAAAATATCAAAGTGACATTGATTCCAATCAAACAAATTATATGCAGTCAAACCTTCCTTAAGCAGCTACCTGTAGAAAATGAGATACTTGACGTATTAAAAAAGATGGCTTTCTAATAGAGGTTTATTTCAATAACATTGGTTCCAGAGATTTGGTAAGACGGGCTACATTTTATTATTATATTTGATTTAATTTTATCTAATTTAATATATATTTATTTCAATTAATTGTTTGTCAGTTTTTTTTTTAAAAAAATATATTATTTTTCATTACATGCTATTGTAATGTAAATTTGTTCACTGGAGATGGTACTCTTTTCATAAAAAAGTTTGACCTTGACTGTTGGTTTTATAAAAAACAGGTGTTGATCTAGATCCTGACCTTAATTCAAAATTAGTAGCAACCACGTAAATAAGTTCTATTTTTATTTTAAAATGATTGGTTGTTGTCAAGGTCATGATGGGACTACATGTTTAAGATGTAAACAATTTTTAAATTTTTAAATTTTGTTTATTTCTTAGAATAAAATGATTGGTTTTCGTCAGGGTCACACATGGTGTACGTGATCTTTAACAAGTATTTAATTTCGACGAAGTACTGGAACATGATCACGTGACCCCTTTTAGCGTTTTAGAATACGATATAACATTTGTTTTGGAGAGATATTCTCAGTTAGTTGGGCTGTCAACCTGGAAGTTGCATGTTGGATTTAAACGGATTAAAACGGATTAATTTTGTTTCTTCCTGGAAAATACGTGTGTTCATCTGAAATTCTTAATGAAAGACAGTTCTTATAAGAAATTTATTTAGATTTCCAAAACCGGAGTGATAATTCTTGTTTCTACAAGGAACTGTAGAATTAAACACTACATGTGACAGCATATGTCATCGTCTTCCATCTTGGATTCTTCGTCGGGATTCGAACCGCTCCGGTGGCCTAGTGGTTAGAGCGTCCCCCTCGGATGCGGGAGGTCGTGGGTTCGATCCCCGGCCGAGTCATACCAAAGACTTACAAAAATGGTGCTAACAGCTGCCTCGCTTGGCGCTCAGCATTGAGAGGTTAGTGTTAGGACTGGTCGGCCCGGTGTCAGGATAATGTGACTGGGTGGGACATCATGCTACATGTCTGCGGCATGATGCCCCAGTGCTAGACATCACTATAAACTGCCACATTGCAGACATCGTAGCGATATGACTGAAAAATTGTTAAAGCTACGTTAAAAATCAAAATCACATCACATCACATCGTCGGGATTCGAACTTGAAATCAGTAGAACATTTTGTAATTAGGACTTCAACAATTTTATTCGTGGATTATTCTTGGATTATTTTTGGATTTGATGCTTAAGACCGTAAATTCATAATTTTTCATTTTTACAGAGTTTTCCAGGAAAATAAATTATTGTATTTTTCAAAGCTTGTTGTTTTCACTCATTCTTGTGTTACTGTTTATTCGTTTCTAAACACGTGACATAAGAATTTATAAGGCATGTGTGTTGTCCTGTGATCCTATTACTTCCGAAGACAGCAAAATTCATGTAGCTAATATCGGAATTTATTGTTTTAAGTCTAGGCGTACCTCACAGTATCCTTGTACACAGGCTCCATAAACACCAGACACCCGTGGATAGCCATTTGTGTCCGCTACATTGAGTGTAGCTGTGGAGGTGCAGGGTGTTCCGTCCGGCATGAGACCGAACCTCTGCGAAGTGGAGGACGTGTATCCACTACGGACATTGCACGTTACTTCACACTGACCTTGAGCTAAGGGAAAAGAATAACACTAAAATACCTGTAACATTACAATACCTGTATGCGAAAAACCTTCTAACATCTTGTAATAGGACAGGTAAAGTAGGCTCTGGCGTACTTTGTCACTTAATTCTATTTTTAAACTTCTAGACACAATTTGTAAACATGTTAAAAGTTAGCAACAAACAATGCATATGGTAAAATTGAAATTATCAGTTTGTTAGTTTGTTATGTTTGTTTGCTTATTGTTTGTTCGTTAATTCACATGTTTATGTATTTATGTTGGCTTAAATTTTTTTCTGACTATGGAACAGTACATTTGATCCAATACATGCATATCTTCGAATCGTGTTTTGTCAATGTTAAATCTTTATTTATTATTATTTCTAATAAAACCAAAATAGTACGCATTCACCATTACCATAGGACACTTATCTGTCCCGTCAATCGGAATAAGAACATACCTTTAAATAAAACTTAAAAATAAGCTGTTTATCTTTCTACATGTATTTATTTGCATAGCTAAATCTGTAATATAAACTTATATATATATATATATATATATATATATATATATATATATATATATATATATATATATATATATATATATATATATATATATATATATATATATATATATATATAAAACATGTATTAGGAACAACCCTCCTTACCACTATATTGAAACATGTAATAGAAACAACCTTCCTTAGCACTATATTAAAACATGTAGTTGAAACAACCATCCTTACCACTATATCAAAACATGTAACAGAAACAACCCCCCTTACCACCATATTAAACATGTAGTAGAAACAACCCTCCTTATCACTATAATAAAACATGTTGTAGAAATAAACTTCCTTACCACTATAGAAAAACTTATCACCGGTTCCATCATACACAGTTGAATTAAAGAGTCCGTTAGCTATCTGACGTGCGCAGGTCTCTCCAGCTCTCTGTTTTTTCAGCGTGGATGCATCACTTGAATCGCTTCCACAGGGCTGAAGTGAAAAGTTATTAGTTGTAAAAAAAAAAAAAATATAGATCTTTTGCATCTTGAAACCTGATGGCGCAATCACTAAATTATTTATGCTTGCATGCATATTCATTTGTTTATCGTCGGCGGATAGCTTCCATCTTTAATAAAAACATAGTGTAATACAAGAACAATATTTGACGTACCAAGATACTTGCATTTCCAGTGGAGGTGGGATCTCCTTACAATAAGCTGTTTATTGGTGGTGAACGTTTGCTACTCAAGTCCCTCCCGAGAGTTTTCGCTACAAAATGTAGATCTGTATCAATAAGAGACTCTGTTGGAAATTGTTAATTTGTTTCTCGTTTTAAGACTCGTTTTCCATTCTTATTAATTGATTAAATAAAAGGGGCACTTGAAATTCAAACGTTAAACGCTTAGTGTACATAAAGTGCTAAAATGCTATATGACCATCGTCCTGAACAGTGTAAGTGCCGCCATTTTGTGTCGATCTATCCCTTGCGTGTATATTGTTCCAAATGGGCAACAGGCCTAGTGAAATGACGAACAAACTGGTGGTACTGCAGTCATTAAAAATTATTTGCAGTTTACCCAGTTCGTTAAAATGCTGCATTTATCGCTATTACTAACCTTTATATTTGTTTTGTATACTCCATAATTCTACTGACCTTAATATTAGTTTTGGATACTATAAATCTCTACTGAAATTAATAATAATTTTGCATACTCCTTACTTACACTGAGCTTAATATTCGTTAGCTTTTATTTCCGCAAGTTATATCTCCTCTCTCTCTCTCTCTCTCTCTCTCTCTCTCGGCTGGTCTGTTTGTTGTTTGTCACTTTTGTCATCATAGCTCCAGAATTTGACGAGAGAGAGAGAGAGTACTGAGAAAAAAAGGAAGATTTCGATGGCACTAGTATCGTGTATTATTCATGATTAAAATGCAAATTGAGCGGTGAATATGGATTTCTTTTCATCTTGTCCAAGTTTATTAATACCTACTCTTGGTAATTCATCAACTTGTGTAGAGAACTCAAAAGATAGTATAAAAATAACGGTCTACTGTTCCAACCATAGTTATACACGTATTCATACGCGTTAAGAATTTGATATACTTACAGTATTGGTACATCATATTCATTTATATCGACACTTCATAAACCATATTAAAAAAGTCGATTATCTGAAGGTCGATTACCCGGTCATCTGCTCGTACGAGCCACCTTTCTTAGTTTTTACAAAATACGTATATCTATAAAGGAAATTATTTTACCGATCAAATATGCCAACATAAAACTATTAATATCACAGTGAGAGATTAGCACCAAATCTTACATTCAAAATTTCTTCTAAGCTGCAGTTTAGTTAACCAGAAACCGCAGCGCGTTTTCTTTTAGAGTTTGCTAAATATACTTTTATCAGAAACCGTACAACAGGCATATCGTCCCTAAATAAAGGCAAATATACGTCAACAACGGACAAAACATATCAAACTCTTAAGGCAACCAAGAATGTATTCAGGGTGGTTCAAAAATCTCATAGCAGAAGCGAATATATTTTTCTAGCGTATATCTTCATTCTTTTCTGGTAGGACTACTGATGCGTGTCTTTATGTACCCTACATACATCATCTAATTAAGATTAAAATTCACATACTCTGCCTACCCATGCCTTCAGTTCTCTCCCTTCTTGCCAGAATTAACACTTTCGTATTTTGTTTATTAATATTTAACGACGCGTTTCTGCAATCAACACTAGTTAATATTGCAATTACTATCTAATAATATTACAATATTTTGTGCGCACATTTCTTTCAATATTTCATTAGCTTGTATAAAATTTTGCATGAATTGGTCATATCAGTGTTATCATCTAGAATAAGATTATTTATAGAAGAGAGAGCTTGAAATAAGCTAAGCTCGGTCCTCTACAGGGCCGTGATGTCGTATGTTATCATCTAGGTAAAGATTATTTATAGAAGAGAGAGAGAGAGAGAGAGAGAGAGAGAGAGAAATAAGCTAAGCTCTGTCCTCTACAGGGCAATGATGTCGCATGTTTTCATCTAGGTAAAGATTATTTATAGAAGAGAGAGCTTGAAATCAGCTTAATCTCGGTCCTCGACAGGGCCGTGATGTCGTATGTTATCATCTAGGTAAAGATTATTTATAGAAGAGAGAGCTTGAAATCAGCTTAAGCTTGGTCCTCTACAGGGTCGTAGTGTCGTATGTTATCATCTAGGTAAAGATTATTTATAGAAGAGAGAGCTTGAAATAAGCTTAAGCTCGGTCCTCTACAGGGCCATGATGTCGTATGTTATCATCTAGGTAAAGATTATTTATAGAAGAGAGAGCTAGCTTGAAATAAGCTTAAGTTCGGTCCTCTACAATGCTGTGATGTCGTATGTTATCATCTAGGTAAAGATTATTTATAGAAGAGAGAGGAAGAGAGAGAGAGCTTGAAATAAGATTAAGCTCGGTCATCTACAGGGCCGTGATGTCATATGTTATCATCTAGATAAAGATTATTTATAGAAGAGAGAGAGAGAGAGAGAGAGAGAGAGAAATAAGCTTAAGCTCGGTCCTCTACAGGACTGTGATGTCGTATGTTACCATCTAGGTAAAGATTATTTATAGAAGAGAGAGCTTGAAATAAGCTTAAGCTCGGTCCTCTACAGGGCTGTGATGTCGTATGTTATCATTTAGGTAAAGATTATTTATAGAAGAGAGAGAAAGAGAGCTTGAAATAAGCTTAAACTCGGTCCTCTACAGGGCCGTGATGTCGTATGTTATCATCTAGGTAAAGATTATTTATAAAAGAGAGAGCTTGAAATGAGCTTAAGCTCGGTCCTCTACAGGGCTGTGATATCGTATGTTATCATCTAGGTAAAGATTATTTATAGAAGAGAGAGCTTGAAATAAGCTAAGCTCGGTCCTCTACAGGGCCGTGATGTCGTATGTTATGTACCTTCTAAGATGATCTTTGAAATAAAAACCTGTTTTATCAGCATAGTCATGGAAATCACAATCAAATATAACCTCTTCCAGCTATAATTACTATAACTAAATTACCTTTTTTTAAAGCAAAAGTAAATGTAAGTGGGTGTGAGGGAGGGAATGCCTTATTCACAAACAGGGACGGTGGTCTTATTCAGAAAGAAAGTTTATTCTGAGTTACTGATACATATAGATAGACGTACGATTATCGGACCATTTTAATATTGATACTTCCATTCACACTTCTCTTTCTGACGACACAAATTCGATCGGCCGGACCACAGAGTATTACATCTAATAAATGAAAGATGCTTTTCGCTTGTTGTAGATACATCTATATTACACGACACAATCAAGATATGGAGAACATCGGTATGAAATAAGTCAGTTTATCCAACACCGTGTACTCACGTCGGTATTGCATGATACAGAGTCGTATTCAGGTTCGCTTTCTTTGCACTCGGGAGCATTTCTTGGTCTGCATAAAAAATATACATCTCATCTACAGACAAATTATAAAAAAACAAGCAATCAAAACCAAAGTTTAATAAATAAAAAAACGAACTTCAACAGTGTTGATTCAAACATTTTCGGACCAAAAAACCGTGTTCTTACTACAGATATTTAAATACAGTTTGTTGCTTCCGGTCGGGAAAAGGCGGATAAAAATGCCACTTTATCCATTAAAGTGAAAATGCAGCGTCATATGTCACTTGCAATGGACATGTTCTTATTTCTTTAATCAAATAAAATTTGTATAACTATATTTTTAAGGGCTTAAGTGTGTGTGTGTGTGTGTGTGTGTGTGTGTGTTTGGATTTTAACGTCGCTTTAACAATTTTCCAGTCATATCGCTACGATGTCTGCAGTTGAGCAGTTTACAGTGATATCTAGCACTGGAGCATCATGCCACAGACATGTAGCATGATGTCCAACTCAGTCACATTATTTCGACACCAGGCCGACCAGTCATAACACTAACTTCTTAATGATGAGCGCCTAGAGAGGCAGCTGCTATTACCATTTTTGTTTTTGGTAGGACTCTGCAGGGATTCGAACCCATGACCACCCGCATCCCAGGCGGACGCTTAAGTTTGTAAAGGTGCACGCATATTGTTTATTATATAAATGAATTAAGATAACGTTTGCATTTTCTTTCTCATTTAAGTCAAGACTCCGTGAGAACGAAAAACACGTCAAAAATCAGTATTGACCGATGGTGGCTGCAATGTAACATTCATATTGCTTAGGTTACATGTAGATGCCACTTCACTTACTTTGGATTGTCACATTTTCTCTGTCGATACATAATTCCTCTGCCACATGTCCGGGAACAGGAGGTCCAGGATCCCCACTCTCCCCAGCCCCCCGGCACCACGCTAAAGAGCGACAAGTCTAGGCCGGTGGCAGACCAGATATCGCAATGCTCATAACTAATGCACACCATCCCGGATCCACAGTAACGTCCAGGTATAATTCCCACGTAGTTGGTCATCTTGCCGTACGTTATGGAGTTCGTGTTCATATCAACGCAGCTATGCATAGAACAGTGTGTCTATAAATGTAAGTGGAACATGTATATTAGGAAATCTGAGGCAGTGCAGCTTGATAACTTCCTACTTTGACCCATTACTTTCATTTGTATCTCATTTCGTATTATAAATATCAAGACAATAGCTATCCACTTGCAGACAAGAAACATAAATTTTACTTAAAACAATGTCGATGAAAATTCATACAGCTTATTATATCTATATAATGGACAAGGGTTCTCGTAATTGATATGCTGCTACACAGTTCAAATGCAAGTAAATAAAATGTAATTAGCTTATAGCTTTTAACATGATGAAACTACTAAGGTAAATCTGCGAAAGATGTATACCTCTCATTCAACTAGTATTTGTTGTCCATTGTAAGAGAGAGAGAGAGAGAGACAGACAGACAGAGAGAGTTTGTGTTACTTACCCAGTATGGATATTCTCTGAATCTCCACCCAGATCCATGTAAAAATTCACAATATTCATCATCAGTATACATCATTCCTGTCAAAGTAATACGTTACAAAGTTCTTGAAATTTGTCATCTGGATAGCTTGAACTGTCTTCCTTACAATACCTACACTAATGAGAAATCAAAGTGTAACTCAACCAAAACGCAGTACGAAATCAAACAGCTTGTTCTTTGTTAATTTTTCTTCGATCCCTGTAGCGATTCAGACGATCTCGGCTGTTTAGGCAAGGCACACCATGCTTCTGACTTAGCATGGTGCAGTAATTTAGAGAAAAATCATCCAATTTTGTTTACCTTGAAAAGGAAACTGCTATTTTCTCGGACCAACTCAACTATTTCAACGATCTGGACTAACCGAATGATTGCCCGAGAGGTTGCAAATGAAAACAAAAGTTCCATGCATTCGCAACTTCTCGGTCAGTCCTTATTTTGGAGATGGTCCGAATGTTGTGCTATCGACATACCTACGAGGTATAATCAATAGGACTGACCTCGACGTTGAATATGCCACTTAACGTGATCTTAATTCAACGTAAGCTTATGTTAATCCCATGCTTAATTACATTCGATTTTCAATATAATTCTAAATTAATACATTAAAATAAGAAACAAAAAATCAAGCGACTCAACGACGGAGGTGTATGAAAGCATTGTTTTCTGTTGTAATCCTGGAATGTTTCTTTTTTCTTTAAAAAGAGACAATACAAATAAATTAAGGTTAAAATTTTAGTTTTAAGAAGATATCGACAATCATAAATGCATTAGACAGAACATTAACGCTTCGAAACATGTTTTTATCACACACAAGATGGCAAAATATCGTCAAATCAGTATTTACGAATTGACTTTGTATTAGCGGCTGTGTAGCTTTGCACAGAAAGACTTATACCCTTCCTGAAAGCTTGCGAACGCGTCAGTTTAATCCTTTGAGAACCTTAGCGTGCAAAAATTGAACTTGCTTCACCAGTTTCGTAAAGTTATTTTTGAAATCAGTATAATCAAAAAAGATTTTATTTTTTGCGTGACATCAAAATACAGAATGTATTTAATATAATGACATCAAAGAGAAGAGACTAATACCTCACACATTACGTCATCTACTTTCTAATTAGTGCTTCCCTTTGTAAACGGCACTGCCACAAGTTCATTTCCGAAAGTATCTTACGGAAACACCCATTCTTATTTATAGTTCAGTTTCCATGGAGTTTCAAACAAATCGAGGAAAATTTTTAAATGTTAAGGCTTGAGACAGCAGACTTTACACAGTTATCATTTATAATTCATCAAAATTTGACGCAAAAATTAAACCTGGGTATAACACTGACGAAGAGACGGTTTGTACAGACAATGATGCTATTACTAAAGACATCGGGGAAGCTGTTTTACGTTTCGCCTTCACCTAATTCGGAACATCTTCGTTCCTTTCCAGTGTGAGTTAAAAAACTCGAACTCTCTGAAAGAGTATCGGGTCTATACCACGCTCCTGATAGCTAATGATCTTTCATATTACGTCACTGCTGCCTATTTTGACCATGTGGTTACTGAAACCTTAGTCGATCATTTGCTTGGACTAGTATCTAAAAGTTTTAAAATGTCCTATTCAATACCTATATGCAGGCATTTTGATCCACTTCCAAATGAATGAAAACCAGTATATCCATGACACCTAGGCAGGGCTGCATTTTGACATCATTGGTACTTTTATGAAATCTGCTCACACATTGCTTCATAATGGCATTGATCTACGCCATCACCGTATTCTTCACCAAAGCTGCTAAAATAATATATCGAATAAAATATAGCCTTCATTCAGTGTTTCCCCTCCCACGGGGGCCCCGAGTGGCCGAGTGGTCTAAAGCACTCTCCGTTACGGATCACTGCCATCTCACCTCTGTCTGCATGGGTTCGAGTCTCGAATTCAGCCAATGTGGGTATGTGAGAAAGCTTGCCAGTAGCTTCTCGAGGGTCGGTGGTTCTTTCTGGGGATTTCCCGGGTTCTTCCTCAACCATTAATACTGGCCGCCATGTATAGCCTATCGTGTGCTGAAAAATGGCTTTAAACCCTACAACAACAACAAAAAATCCCCTCCCACGTTTCAAATCTGGGCTGTGAACAAAATCGGATGCACCCTGCAGATTACTGCAAATAGCGGCTAATGTGAGCAGCCTTTTCGCAAAAGGGTGCTTCTCGTGAAAATGTTCAAGATAAATAATTCTTCGTCTGTTTGAAAAAGTGCGGATTATTTCAGTAAATTGCTTTTGTACTGACATTTTGCCTTAATCTTCTTTCTTTGTGCGTTTTTCGTGGATAGCTAATCTTACAAGGCAATACATACAAAGGTTCATACTAATGTACGCTTTAGAGTTACAGAGTTACCGAAGAGTGCAGATCTCTTTAGAGTTACGGAGTTACCGAAGAGTGCAGTTCTCTTTAGAGTTACGTTGTTACTGAAGGGTGCAGTTCTCTTCAGGAGGCATATTACCAGTAAATTCACAGTATTATCGCGGTGATGTCGTCCTATCAAGGTCATTACCCAGTGTTAAAAGAAAGGTCTTTTCCTAGAATGCTGAGGGAAAGACCAAAGATGTCTCGACTGGCCTATGCCATTCCAGTCGGAAAATCCCTTGCTGTTCCAGCCAGGATGATAATTAAATCCTTACTGACGTCACAACAACTCGACCACGTGTTATCACTGATACCAGAGCAGGCAATAATTCACATGAATGCAAACTGATTGTTATATCTTCTTATTATAAACTTTCCAGAAATAACATTTAAAATTAAAAATTAACTTTATTGATTATTGAAGTGTCAGATATTTCAACTCCTGCATTTCATTTTGGGAATCTTTTCTTTGCATATCTACCCAAACATTCGTCATATCCAACGAAAACTTCAAAATGTTTGAAGCATCTCCAGCATTATCCCCCGAGCAATTTTCAAGAGAGTCAAATTTAATAGGGACGTATCAGAAACAGACAAGGAACTTCCTATTGCTGACAAAATGCCATGACGTCATTCGTGACATCATACGGATATAATGTCATCAAAGTACGTTACTGAGTAATAATCAACCTTAATTGCAATATTAGTCATATAACAAAATATTATGTACCAAATTTGCATGTGTACGAGTCACTCTTTTCAACTTGTATTGAGTGTGTTTTTCTTTCACGTGACTAATACAAAAAATAATCATGAATTACAAATTAACTCACCCATCCATAGTCCTGAAAGTGATATATTCACCAAGTTGGCGGGTACGTCCGCTTCAGCTACATTTATTTCAAATAGGCAACTAGCTGAAGATGACCTACAAGAAACAACAATAAGCGTACATTCGATAGACCCTATACTCTTCCTTATCCTGATCTCGATGATCCGATATATTGGTGCATCCGAATAAGTAGATTCCCGAAAACATACTGATTTAGTACAAACACAAAACTGTTAATCCAAACTAACGCTTCTCGAAATGTTTCTGATGCTTATCCACGAGATCTACTGTATGCTGAGCATTAACTTGTTTAAATCCTTGAGTTTGAAATAATAAGGTGAACATTTATTAGAAAAAAAAATGATTGCCATGCCCATAACGATATTTATGGTTCCATATATTCAAGTGGCATACTATATACCAAACTAATACTTTATATGGAGGAACGGGCTGGAATAATCATTGGAACATCATAGAAGTAAAACATTAGTTAATAATACGTTCAAGTTATTTTTGACCTTTTCATAGGTAATTAATTAAGTCGAATTAGTCGGTCATTACTAAGGATAGACTTTTGAAGTTAATTAAACTCTCGATGTATTATTAACGGGAGTGTACTATTCCAATACTGCAGGTACTAATAAGCTAACCACTCCGGTGGCCTAAGTTGTTAGAACGTCCGCTTCGGATGCGGGAGGTCGCGGGTTCGAATCCCGGCCGAGTCATACCAAAGACTTATAAAAAATAGCACTATCAGCTGCCTCGCTTAGCGATCAGCATTAAGAAGTTAGTATTAAGACTGGTCGGCCCGGTGTCAGGATAATGACTGGGTGGGACATGATGCTACATGTCTGCGGCATGATGCCCCAGTGCTAGACATCACTGTAAACTGGCAAATTGCAAACATCGCAGCGATAGGACTGAAAATGTGTTAAAGCTACATTAAAAGTGCAAATCACACACACACACATACACACACACACATTAATAAACTATGCTGTCGTTTTCGGGGTTGGACAATCCTTTAATCCAGTGCTGTCCAACCTGCGGCCCGCGGGCTGATTTTAAATGGCCCGCCAGAGCTCCAGCAGCTATATAGTCGTTGCTTTTCAGCTTTCTGCTGCGGCCCTCGGCTTCAAGATAAAGCATTTTTCAGTGGCCCATGGTGTCAAAAAGGTTGGACAGCACTGCTTTAATCTATCATTCTCACTAAAACAGTCGTGTCAAACAAACGGTGACGAGTAGTTCAAAGTGATACATCAATTACTGTTCTGTTGCACATCACATTATGTTTCTTCAATGTATTAAATTTTAGTTATGATTAAGTATTGATTGATACTTAAATCAATACGAATGTGAAATAAACATTGATAATTTAAGATACTCACTTTATAAAATTCGCCAATTCGGCTTTGCTGCACGTGCTCCAGTTGCTACTTTTGCTTCCCATGATGCCATCGTTCGGTGAAGGACATCCGTTGTCAACGTCATGAGTAAAACCTAGTCTAGAATATGGAATACAGCCTTGCCAGAATCTGAATGTATTTGGTAATGATGGCTGTAATCGCACGAACGGTGATGCCATTAGTATTTGTCCATATATTTGTAAATCTAGTCCTTGCAAATTTCTGTATGATTTCTATTCAGCGTTTCACTGATATCCTAGTTAAAGTTAAAATTGTACACATGCTATGTATATTTAATTTGTTTGTTAGTTATTATTTTAAACATTTTTTGTTTCAGTATATGCTGTTATAATGTAACATGGTATGTTGGACTTAACCTTGTCCAAAATCAAGTTTATTTCCTACTTGACCTGAATTATTGATCTTTTTTATTTTTCTTAGTTTATTCTGTAAACAACGAACACATAGCTAAAATATTCTCTATATGTATGGGTTTATTATCAGGATAATCACTACTAGAAGTATATATGTTTATGCTTGTCTGGATCTAGACCATTGGGATTCCCCTACAATTTACCTGGTGCACCTGACATTGTCCAGGTTATATATTATAATTTTACTAACATACTTTCTAATTATCGCTAACATTTTATTTTGCAAGCATTAATAACACTCTACAAGGTAATTTTCCATTAGGTACATTAGAAAATGTTAATTATGACCTGAGGTCAAGGTAATTTTCCATTAGGTACATTAGAAAATGTTAATTATGACCTGAGGTCAAGGTAATTTTCCATTAGGTACATTAGAAAATGTTAATTATGACCTGAGGTCAAGGTAATTTTCCATTAGGTACATTAGAAAATGTTAATTATGACCTGAAGTCAAGAAGAAGAATGTATTACCTTGTTACCGTGAACAAATATTAATTCCTGCTTACGATCTAGCAGAAGCAATTGGTATTATTGTTGTGTTTAAAAAAATAATATTCTTGGAAAGAGAATTTCACTGGGAATTATAGTGAATTTAAACCTGGAAGTATATTACTGTGTTTCAACAAAAGACTGTTGGCACTTGCGCATTTTTCAAGTCATCACAGACACATCAACACTTCAGCATTGGTCTTAATGTTTGGATTTCTACTAAAGTTTATTAAGAACTTTTTATTATTAGGACTTGTGTTTGCAATTCTATGATTATTTTGGGATTTGATTCGCAATACCGTTAGTTTCTTTATTTTTCATTTTCAATTCGTATTCTAGGGAAATAAATTATTTGTTGAATTTTACAATGCTTGTTGCTTTTCGCTCATTTCTGTTAAATTTTTTAAGAGCATAGACTCATAACAACATTTACACTTAAGTAAATCCCATCCCAAGTGTACCCACCCAGTCAATAGGCATACATACATACATACATACGTACGTACGTACGTACATACATACATACATACATACATACATACATACATGCATGCATGCATGCATGCATGCATGCATACATACATACATACATACATTCATACATACATACATACATGCATCTGAGTGTCTGTGTGTGCGTTTGTGCAACGACGTACGTGTGTCCGAGTTCATGCGCTGAGATATAGTAACTTGAAAATCTCCGTTCTGCGCTCACTGCACAACGCGTAGACGGTTTACAATTACCGCCTACATATGCGAAACCCGACGTCTTTGCACCAGTTTGCCTATAATGAGGAAAGTAGTTTGGACAGGTGTAAAGGAAATCAAACATAACTTATTAATATTGCATTATGCTTTCAAAAATAGCTCTCACTATATAGCAAGCATTTCTGTGTGATTTTCTTTTTCTAACGTTTGCAGAGAGGGATTTTTTGATGATCAGCGTACGACTATGAACCTAAATTTTATAATGTGGTGAAAACTAAACCGTGATAGGACGTCGATTTCAATCAAACTAAAACGCGATGGGACGTTCATTTCGGTCAAACTAAAGTGCGATGGGACATCGATTTCAATCAAAGTAAAACGCGATGGGGCGTTGATTTCGATGAAACTTAAACGCAAAGGGACGTCAGCTTTGGTCAACTAAACGCGAAAGGGTGAAGATTTCGATCAGTCTGAAACACGATAGGAAGTCGATTTCGGTGAAAGTAAAACGCGATGGGACATTGATTTCGATCAAACTAAAACTCAATAAAACGTCGATTTCGATCACACTAAAGCACGATGATATGTCGACTTCAGTCAAACTAAAACGCGATTGGACATCGATTTCCATCAAAGTAAAATTCGATGGGGCTTAGATTTCGATTAAACTAAATCGCAATGGTACGTCAATTTCAATCAACTAAACTCAAGGAGACGTAGATTTCAATCAAACTAAAATGCGATGGGAAGGTGATTTCAGTCAAATTAAAAACGCGATGGAACGTCAATTTCAACCAACCTGAAATGGGAAATCGATGTCGGTCATACAAAAAAGCGACGAGACGTCGATTTCAATCAAACTAAAACGCAAATGACGTTCATTTTCACTCGAAAAAAATGTATTTACTTTGACGTCGCTCACACTACGGCGTCTTAAAATGTACTCTAGAGTTTCAGGATTTTTCGAAGTCATAGTGCAGCAATGTTGAATAATTATGGCAAGGGATACACACCAAAATAGGTTTTAAACAGAAGCATGACTATTTGACTGACATTTAGGTCTATCAAATAATACGATCATGTCATGGAGTCCCAAAATGTTGTACACTTCGTACATTGTCCAACACAACACTCTGGGCTATTGTTGTTTTAGTTTCGTGTCCTTTTCTTTATATAATTTACTGAAAATGGTTGGATTCTACTCGACTATAGAACATGATGCAGTCTTTGTGATACATTGATCGAAACAGCGATCCCTTGTCAATTCTCTAGAAGAAAAAATAACCCAGCCTAAATGTGTCCACATCATCATTGAACGAATAGAACCTAAAGTTATATATGGACATTAACAGAAAGGAAGGACTGTGAGTGTCAAAGATTAAGATAAAGAGAAAATGTCATTCTTTGGAGTAGATTAATTTTGGGTGGACTTATTTCATAATACTTAACATCTATGTTACATTACGTAACATCCTGGGTCTAGAAATAATGTCCTACTTTCGTATTTCGCACAATATTTTTGGACGTTTTTCTTTAAACGTCATAATTTTCTACTTGAAAAATTATTATAAAATAATTATATTGCTTGGCAGATAGTTCGCACTATATTCTATCCAAAATGTGCAGTTTAATACTCTATTGTCAGTCACGCTGAATAGAGGACTGTTTTCTGTGTCTAAGACATTGTGTTATTGCCTTAAGGGAATACGACAAACTCTTATTTCACCCTGAACCTATACTAGCCTAGCAAAGGCAATGTCAGACATGTATATTTTGAAAGGTGTTCCTTTCTGAATGAAATTGAACAAGTTCCTGCCGGATTGCAACCACATTGTCGTGATCATGGGCACATGCACAGGGGAGTTACATGGCTGCTGCAAACTTTTCCAAAAGAACTTGAAGGATCTACGTTATTTACTCTATTACTTTTCTGGTGACTATAGTTTCCTTAATAATTGAACGGAACTGGAAAACGTTGAGACAATCGTAGTTTTTGTACTGGCGACCACATTACTCTTCCACGTCTCGGGCACGTATTCGAATCCATCATAGGAGAGGATATTGCGCTTTTAAGCCCTAATGTGCGATACACGTGTGCATCAAGGTATTATTTGTCAGTTATTTACCTATGCATATTTTATCTGGTCATATTTTACACAAATATTAATCCAATTACTCACATTGTTCTTTATCCATTGTAATTGCATCCATGAGCTTCAAACTTTTTATCATTTTTTTGATCTTGATCAAAACACCAACATCATCAATAACATTCCACAACGTTTCTTTTTTTAAACTTATGACATAACAAGATCATACAATGAAACCATACCAAACCTTGTAATAAAAATTTCCCTAATTAAGGACAACAACGACATCTACACACCCTGTATGTAGATGAACATGATCATAGGCAATTCCGGTTTTCGTCCCACTGCAAATGGAATTCAAGTTGATGGTCAGATCTGTTGATGAGTTATACCACCCCTGAAAAAATGTAACAATACACTTTATATTCCTGTCAACGATTGTGGGGTTCATTTTAAATAATGTATAGAGTAAATTATTATACAAAGTATTACATAAATTGGTTTGTCCTTAAAACCAACGGCATGATTCAGCGTTTAAATAAAAGTATAAATTGTTACACCTTTTAACAAGAAGGCCTACAGATTCAATATAGGTCGATCATTATAATTCTTGCAGCTTTAATATATGTGGTCAAACAAATGAGAAATGTGTGATTGATTGTTACTCGTATTTTATGTGCTTTTGCACGTACTATCTCTTTTTATCCCCTGGCATAATTTGTCATAGTGCATTCTGGACTAAGGTATACATGTGGAAGATACCTTCTTAAAAAATAATTATTGTGCTTATTATTTTTTAAGATCAAAAATCAAAAGAGGATTACATAACCGAGGTGAGAGACAAATGGGGTTACATATGTTAATATCTCACTTCAAAGAAAGTGTAATTACCAGTTTATTTTAATTGTGATTCAAAAGGGATTTGTCCATGTATCAAAACTGCGTATCATCTGACATCAAAATCAAATCTAGAACTTAGATAAAATGTTGATACTTTTTTGTTAGATAAAAAATTAACATCGGCGTTCTTTAAAAAGTGGACGACAAATTTATAAAATTGTTAATAATACTCGTATTATCATTACGTTTTATAAAGTAAAAGACATACAAAGAACATAAATCAGGCTAAGCTATAGAAGACAATATCTAGCATTTCCTTTGCTCTGTAATAATTTCAGATACAACATTTTAGTAGATTACATACGTAATTCTCACTTATTCCATACAATGGTACGTGAATGGCAATCATTATAGTTAAAGTTAGGTAATTATAATCATCTGATTGTTTTCTTGCTTATATTAATTAATCGTAAATAAAATATTCTGAAAAACAGTTATGGGTGACTTAGATCTGAGTATACTATTGCTGGCGTTCAAACCAAATGGTGGTGTCTTTAGTGACACGGTCCTCATATTTGCATGGGCCAGTCTATGTTTTCAAATTACGTATATGATGTAGTTAACCGTCTTTGATAATCCCAATAATTTCGTAGATCTTGGAGCTTTGGGAGCTTTTGGAGTTACAACCTTTTTAATTTTTCATCTCTTTTTGAGAAATATTAAAACTAGACATGGCAAATATTGGACGCAGACGAAGCAGATTTTTCTGATATTGACTGCTCTAGCCGCCTAGCAACTCGTTTACATTGAGACGTTTTGGTATGAAACATTACAGCATCAAGGACTCCCTTTCGACAATAGGGTTAGATATTGTACATTGATGAATGAAATTACTAAGTTTTGTGCATTTCTATATACTTGCTTTTTGTTTTTAGTTTACAATCAAATGGGAGGGTGTGCGAATACAGTATATTATAACAGTTTTGAAATCATCATTTAAAAAACATACCACGTGTAAAGCAGTGGCGTGATAGGCGATACATTATATTCCATTGATAATGGCAGGTGTTGATATTATACCTGGTCGATAAAAGGTATTGTTTTAAAAGATGAGCCGAGACAGACTGGCATTCATTGTGTACCCCATAAAGGTTTTGTAAGTTCATAATAGTGATACCTACCTTTGATTCATATTAAAGTTATTGACCGTATTTAAACTGAAGTTGTGCAAGATCAACCCCTATGTGGGAAGGACCTGGGCATTCATTTTTAACATTATGAAGTATATTGAATTCCAGTATATATGTCATGACTATACCATATTTATATTAGGGTAAAGTTAAAATTACGCATACGGTAATGGAATTACATTTAGATATCTCCAAAGATAAAATGTTGCCTTCATCTCTCAAATTTTCAATTGCAATACACCGAGACATATCACTCAAAATTATTTTAGGAAATCTATGTCTTGATCTCTCTACCTCTTTTCCGCTTTCATTATATATATATATATATATATATATATATATATATATATATATATATATATATATATATATATATATATATATATATATATATATAGCTGTGTGTATGTGCCCGCGCGCCTAGTGATTATATTCTACCATGCTGAAATCTGTTGTAAATCTTGTGTTAAACGTTTGTTCTGTACGTGTAAGTTGTTGTTGCTTTTTTCCCTGACGATGATTTTGTTTTGCTCTTGATGTCAGGATGTACTTTGACTGGAACTACGTGCATCAACTTACAGGATTGGTCTGGTAGAGTGCAATATTCTTAATGAGTATAGTGACGTTGTAGCCCAGCTGTTCGTTTTTGCTATACTCGGCTTGTACCTGGTGAAAATGGAAGGAAGAGCGAATAAACATTCCGTGTCAGAGTATTTAAGATTTTACTATGGATTATGCATATTAAAGATTAGTGTAAAAATAAGTACCCGATACCTTGACGAAATCCTAAGTCTGTGCTTGCGATTTATAACCACTGAAATGCCTAAATCATAAGGCATGTATATTTGGATATAATTATGGTAACTTTGGTCGAAGTGTAAGCGATCTAGATGGTTTCATATCTGCCACTGTGCGAAGAGTGAAAGACACATACAGTCAAGAATGAATATATAGTATTAGGTGAAATTCTAAATTGTATTCCAGCTTAATAACCCCATGCTGTTAACTTATTTCGGTTCTGAATCAACACGATGAGTGGCTTTTAGTAAATTGATGATATACAATTCATAATCTAGTGAGTAAAATGGGAAGAACGATATCTGCTGAGGGAAGATATATACATTTTTATCTTTATTTATTTTTTTCTGACAAATTTACGATGAAGTTAAGAGTAAGTTGCAATTTGAAAACCTCTTGGCATCTGACAGTCCTGAACTTGAATTGATTAGATGAGATGATGCGACGTTTATACTAAATATATGGAAATCGAAAGAAAACTTGTCCTGAAGGATATATTTTAATAACGTTTCTCCAAAGAGATGAGTTTTTCTTAAATCTCTTAAAATTTGCATACAAAAGCAACGGTGATCGGTCACCGTCGAAATTCCCACTCTTTATGTTGCATGTTAGCGCCTCCTCACCCCACACTACTTTCCATTCTCAATCATGGATGTTGGGCCAAAGGTTATATATCCCAATACTCATATATCGAAGGGGTTATAACGCTTTATCCCTGACCACGCTCATAGGGCATAGGATCCTGATCCCGGTCATAGAGCCAACGATTATAATCAGAAATACTATACCCTGATAGTGGCCGAAGTCCTTCACCCTGATCCCGGTCATTGGACCAATGATTATAACCAAAATCTTCTAGCCTGTTCCCGATCATTGGTCCAAGGGTTACAACCTGAAATCCTCTACCCTGATACCAGGCGCTGGACAAAGGTTATAACTCTAAATCCTCTACCTTCATTGCGGCCATGGGGAGAAGGGTTATCACCCGAAATCTTTTACACTGATCCTGACAACTGGGCGAAGGTTTGTAACCCCCAAATCCACTACATATATGATGTGTTTTGCCGCAGTAACACACATCATTACCACACATCATTAATAAAAGATATTCGAAAAATGCCACCTTATTTAAAATGCTTTTACACTGGATTTTTTTAAACAACGTTCAGGGACCTTATGGGCTATAGTCCAGAAAAATAACCCTCTTGCAAAGAGAAATGTATAAACTACGAAGTTTCGTAAATATCTTCCAAGTGACTAGGCGGAGATGCGATTCCAGGCAGGGAGACTGACAGACAGACAGAAGGTATGACAGTATCTCCAACCTGACGTTGAAGCGTAGAACTAAAAACATATATCCCATATGATATCTATATCATGTACCGGTACACAGAGACAAAGCTAAATCTTATACTACCCCAGTCTCATCCATCATGAGCGACGCGAACTTCTCTTCTTTAACAACTTTGACAGATATGTAAATGACGTTTAGGTAAAATACTGTGTCTTATTTTATGATAATGACTCTGAATTCATTACAAG
Organism: Sinohyriopsis cumingii; assembly: GCA_028554795.2. Classification (NCBI taxonomy): domain Eukaryota; kingdom Metazoa; phylum Mollusca; class Bivalvia; order Unionida; family Unionidae; genus Sinohyriopsis; species Sinohyriopsis cumingii. Next base: position 51,365,200 of record CM068828.1, on the reverse strand, counting down.
ACCGAGTTCTAATTAATATCAACTCATTCCATTTTAACATGTAAAGATCTTCTCTCTATCGTCATTTATAACATGAAAACTATAACGTAAATTACTCTATCCTATTTCCCATAATTGCATTTAAAGACAAAACCGTAACGTGAAGTACACGTGTCATGATCCATCAGTACCTCTTCTCCTTGCAACTATGTTAAGACTAAACTTTTTCTGTTTTCATATACCTGAAGACAAACCAACCAGTCCTAATATATGTGACTTCTTTCCTCTTGTACTTAAAAGCAAAGCTAAGATAACGTAAATTACCCCAGCCCATGTAAAAAAAAAATAACGTAAATTACCCCATTCCATGTAAAGATAACGTAATTAACTCCATGCTATGTAAAGGTAACGTAAATTAGCCAATTCTATGTAAAGATAACATAAATAACTCCAATGCATGTAAAGGTAACTTAACTGACCCTGTTTTATGTAAAGATAACGTAATTAACTCCATTATATGTAAAGGTTACGTAAATTACACCATTCCATGCAAAGATAATGTAAATAATTCAATTCTATATAAAGGTAACGTAAATTATTATATGCTCATTTTTCTCTCCGTTAACTTTACATTGTCAGAACATTGCACACCTTCATATTGTACTCACGTGCACGGCACGTGTGCTCAATAATGTATTAGGAACTACATTGTAAACAAATCATGTACGCTCACTTAGTACACGCTTTACGTTTTGGTTGATTTTGATTCCAAAAATTCAATGACAGAACATAAACACACTTGCAGATGTCAACACGTTGCTCTCTCGCTGCTGAAATCAGATGTACTTCATGTAAAATTGACACAGATAAATCCAGTAATCACGAATCGCCCAAAAATAGAAAACTCTATTCATTCCACACCAAACGGACAAGTTGTTGTAATGAGCATTCATTCACAATATGACTCTAAAATTCAAAATAAGTAGACCAAAAGCCATTTTGTTTCAAAAGTGATGTCTTGCGCGCGATTAAGTTCAAATTTCTCTGGGCGGGGTTATGTGCGCATTAATAATGTTGTTGTGTGCTGATGAATCTGCGCTTGTGTATTTAGTCTGGAATACAGCATAAATTCAGTTACTTTGTTTCATGTAGTGAATTTTTGTTTATGTAATTAATCCTTAGGCAGAATAAGAAAATGAGCATATAATAAAAAGGTTACTGATTTGTATGGGAACATATGAATTCCTTTTTCCGGATAGATATACTGCACTTCCAAGGTCGTGCAGTATTCCATTCGAAACACTCGTTCATATTTTCCCATACAAATGCAGTAACCCATAATTATTCCATTCCATGTAAGAATTACGTCGATTACCTATTCCATGTAACGATAACATAAATGACTATATTCCTTGTAAATATAACGTAAATTACCCCATTCCATGTAAATATAACGTAAATTACCCCATTCCATGTTATCATTAGCAGCTCAATCTTTTTCTCTGTGGTTGTTGCCTGCAACACATTCTCCATGTACTCGTACATCTTCTGGTCCACGTATAAGGCCGTCTCAATCTCAAACGAGGAGTTAGTCGTGGAGCGGCGTTGTCTATGGTGATCCTTGTTGTAAGCAAATGTATTAAAGTCACTCCCGTAGTGTAATCTGAACTCTAAAACATAAAGACCTTTTGTTGAAAAAGGTCAAGTCCATTTGGTTTGAGATACACTCCTGATTTCATGAAACAGCGCCCTATTTGATATGTGCATGACAAACGTACTTGTCTGGAAGTGGTTTGCTTCTGAAATTATTTACCCTCCTCTTTACATGTCCGTTTATTACAAGTTTACAAACTGTTTTCACTTGTCGTGGTTCCCATTTTCATTGCATTACAGCTTTTCATAATTATATATATTTTGTCGACAAAATTATGGATGGTTCGTGTAGGTTTTCATCTCATACAGAGAATATATGTCAATGTAAGTGAGCTAGTTTATGATGTGTCTTCCACAAGTGAATTTAAAAGCAATGATCTTTTCAGTCGCACCAAATACTCCAAAGTGATTGTGAAATTTCTTATAATACCCAATGATCTTTTAGCCACACCAAATACTCCAAAGTGACTGTGAAATTTCCTATAAAACCCAGTGATCTTTTAGTCTTAATAAATACTCCAAAGTGATTGTGAAATTTCTTATAATACCCAATGATCTTTTAGCCACACCAAATACTCCAAAGTGACTGTGAAATTTCCTATAAAACCCAATGATGTTTTAGTCACACCAAATACTTCAAAGTGATTTTGAAATTTCTAGGATACCTTTTGTAGAAAAATTGTAGTTGCCAAGCATGCCAACAAAGATCATTAGATTAGTTTTACAACTTCCTACTCCTATGGCATGAACGTAAAGATCGCGTGAGTGTTTTAGTAGGCTAGACTGAACATCACACATTTATTCAAGATATACAGAAGAATTGTATATTCAAAGAATGAAAGAAAACAGAGAAAATTAGATAAGGATATGAACCTTTCGGATTGGGGTAAATAGGATACTGACCTGTGTGATTGGGGTAAATAGGAATTCCCAATGGAATTGTGGTTACGTTCCTCCGGGCGACGAGTAAATTTCCAGTAAGATCGCATGTTTCTACAAGGTGTCTTGGTAACGCTTCGATGTGGTACTCATACATACCATCATTCATTGCTCCTACCTGTAAATACATGACAGACACGTACACTAGATCATATTGTTGTAAACCTGTGCATAAAAGTTCGGCGTATACATGGGCATGTTATAAACAAAAAGGCATTCCTTGAATTAGTTGACCTTGAGTGCAACTACAAGACCTGTAAGAATATGTTTGTGTTGTAATTTCTGAGATAAAATCATCTAACAATTAATTTAAATATGAATATCTCCAGGCAGAATTGCTTATTTAATGTGTACACATTTTTATGAATTTAGAAAGTAATGAAGATAGATGAGTCAGCTAAATTAATTAATCTAGGATCATCATTTCAAACCTCATTTTATCCGGGTTCGTGCACTACGATTTTAGACAAAGGATTAATAGATATTATATTGCAGGCCAATTCATATGAAAAACAAAAACATAAAAGGAATACAAAAACAACGGGAGGTGGGATAGGGAGCACACTGAAAGGGATGACATGTTTAGCAGTTCGCAGACGTAATGGGTCGTTTCTGTAACTTGTGTATAGTTACATTTTCTAATTATCTCCCGTTGTACTGATATCGCTCGCTAGGTGCGTAGCAGTAGTATTCACTATATCACTAGTGAAATGGATCGTAAACAAAGCGTATCGGTACGTTAATAAAACGACAAATAATTCCACTGACTGCACAAATTTGATACGAGATATAAAATTTGTAGGAAAAAGTTCACAAACCACTGATTTCAAAGTGAATTAGGAGCAAAATTAAGATTTGCATTCTAATCGATATTCTGTTATTGAAAAAATGCAGCTTTATGTGCAGAAAAAAATGGTGGTAAGCGAGCCTACATTGTTGTAGTTGTTTTTGTTCTGGGCTTAACGCCATTTTTCAGCATATGATAGGCTCCTTGAAAGTCCTGGGAAGAATCACTGTCGCACGGGAAGCTACTGGCAAGGTTGCGCACACCCCCACAAAGGGCTAGCCAGAGGAGCCTAAGATGGAATTTTAAATGGAGACACGCTGCTTGAAAATTAAAGTTCACTGACTACTAAATGTATTTTACTGCTTTGTCTTAGCGACATCTATTGGATTTCACGAGTTGCCTCCATTAGTATTTAATGCCCACTAACTAACAGCGTGTATAAGAGGTACACTGTACATAGGCCAAAACTGGTGGAGGCAATTGACTTCAAAAGCATACTTTGTAAGTTTAACGTCAAAAAGTATGACTACGTAAAAGAGAGAAGACATTTCAGGTGTATTTGTACCAACACGGACCATTAGTGGAAAATATCTTACTGACGACTCAATTCAATTGCATGCTACCCTTGTCTGGATCATATAGGAACAGTGTTCAAATTGGAACAACGTAATTTTGATTGGATGTGGTGGCTTGCCGCCGCATCAAATGAATTCACAGACCCGAAGCAAGGAACTATTTGCTCGATCCGCCAAGGTGTAGATATGGTTAAAAAACTGGAACCTCGTCTTACGAATATACTAAATGTACCACCGTGGATGACTATTTTTCAAACAAGAAATATGACGCCCAAAATGTGGTCACGACAGTCTAATTATTATAAAGAATTGAATTGAATACAGAAGACAATGTTTTGCACAAGTCTTAGGAAATTTAAACTTCTTACATTGCGTAGTGCATATGATGTACAAGTCTGTGAATGTAAAGCATAATGAAAATTATGTAAATGTCCATGTTACAAGATTACATAAATTGTATGCAGAGAAAACGCTGCACGCTTAGTTGATGAAATTGAAGAAAATTGATTTTTAGTCATTTTTATGTGTCATTTTAAGTTTCACCTTTAGTCAAGTGAAACAAATTAACTCATAAGAACAAAAAAGGAACTTCTCCACGCCTCGAATTTAACATAAATGTCCTTGTAACCAGAAGGACTCTTGTATTGAGAAATAAACTGAATTAGCCCTTGTAGAGATATTCCTACAATATATTTGGCAGTGACGAGAGCTGAGCTGGTCTCGGACTCATTTTTATGCACACTCAATAATACATGCAGTTCGGGGTAGTATTCTCTGAAAGATTCCGAGCAACCGTATCAAATAATTTCTCTTGGAAACTATATTATATTTAACAAATGATTTCAGCTTATCTTGCATGCCTATCTAATGGCATTTAATGATATAAATTGACTCAAACAAACGCACAGTCTTCATACACATGGCCGAGTACTCCACACATTGAATTCCACCATAAATTCGGTTTTGTGGATTTAACATCTTTCATCATACGACAGGCTATCGATGCCGCATGTATAACTGGTGGCGGAAGAACCGGGAAATCCCTTTAATAATCATTGACCCACTGGAAGCTACTGGCAAACTTTCTAACATACCAACCAGCTTGAGACTCGAACCCACACGGAATGAGAGGTTTTGGCAGTTATTGGTGAAGGCTAGCCCTAATGACTCTGCCACCCGTGGCCCTTTGAATAAATTCAGATTCCGACGATTCTTTCAACATCCATTGACGGGACATTAACTACATCCATGGTGGTTTTATAGTTTCCCTCTCTATCCATGTCAGTTTTAAGAGAAAACGAGCAGAGACAGAATGTAAACGAACGTACGCAAATGTTTTGATCGCGGCACATGCGTAACTGATGTTCATTTCGTATTGCGATTACGCATCAAGTGATTGGTTAATGGTTGAGCTCATAAACTGGGGTCAAATACAGATGTGATCATTTCACAAAGTAATCACTGAAATGAATGTTTCTATAACCTTGGCTAAACATAGTCTTTATCATCACTCAGTCATCAAATGCCTAGTGTTGCCACATGTAGAACATACTCAAAAATAATTTTTATTCTCGATTTAGTTTCTTGTAAACTGCAATCTAAAATATAATTTATTTATCCAGGGCCTAGAAGGAATAGTTTGATTATTTTCCTTCGTGACAATATAAAAATTCAATATGATCTTTGAGTATAATAGTACGGGAGATATAGACACGATATCCATTATATCAAAATAACACCTGATAGTGATATAGGCACGATATCCAGACTATTGAAATAACACATAATAAAAATATAGACTCGATATCCATTATATTGAAATAACAGAATAGAGATATTGACATAATATCCATTATACTGAAATAGCAGAAAGTGGAGAGATTGACACGATATCAGTTATATTGAAATAGCACACAATACAAATATAGACATAATATACATTACAGCAAAATAGCACACAGTAGAGATATTGACACGATAAATAACGCATAGGATCTCCATTAATAGGGTGGTCATTGAAAATTCAGTATCTTATAAAGCAGAATAAAACATGCGAATGTTTTTTCATACTCTAAACATATTAAAGGGCATTTTATCATATTCTGCTTAAACATTAAATCTAAAAGTAATTTTTGGTAAAACTTCAAACTTTCGTCTGCGTAAAGATTGTTTGACGTTATTAATGTCAAAGTAACTGGAGTAATGCACTTTGCTCAGTAGCAAGGCTTTCTTGTGGGGCTGGGTGGATTTAACGGCACTTTTTAACACTTTATTGACTTTATCATACTGAGGAAGTAGGAACTGAGTGATGTTTCGAAGAACACGTTAAGGTAACGGACCCACTATGGACTTTTGACCGGTTACAGACTACAGGAGTGGTCCCGCACTTATTTAATGTTCGGATTCGAACCAGCATTGTTTTGGTCCCGAGTCAAGCATGCTAAACAATGACACACGGCAGTCCATTCTTCTACAGAATGAAATGAAACGTATCTATATCTATATATATGCATGTGGTAAAATGACTGATTAACTTGAATTAAAGTTCTATCTTCTTTTCTCTCCCTATCTCTTTCTGCACACACAAACACACACACACACACACACACACAGTCGCTCTCTCTCTCTCTCTCTCTCTCTCTCTCTCTCTCTCTCTCTCTCTGTGAACATCGTGGGCCTTTTCCATGCGATAATAAACAACAATACATTCTGAACTGCCCTCAAACCAGTGATTGTTACTTTACTATAACTGCAAGGAGGTAGCAATGGCTATATAACATCATTAGCATCAACATATGCAATAGACTGAGGTTAATGAAATACGGATTGCAATCAAAATTAAAAGCCTTGCCAGTAGCTTCTCGTGTGTCGGTGGTTCTTTCCGGGGTTTTCCCCGGTTCTTCCTCCACCATTAATACTGGCCGCCATGTATAGTCTATATTGTGCTGTGCTGAAAAATGGAGTTAAACCCCACAACAACGAGAACAACAACAACAAGAAAATTAAAAGTACTGATACTTCAGTGACTGTTGAAATGGCATCGAGTGTTATTTTCCACACATATCGGTTTATAGAAGTTTGTTCTTCGCACATCCAGCCAGATGTTAGTCTGTCAAAATTTTTGGGAAGTATCATTTCCGAATCACTTTCAGAAAGTTGATGTTAGTCGACTAGAATAGGAAAGAGACAAACAGTTTTTGAATGAGAGCAGACAATTGTACCAACATACCAATTCATCACAGAAAGACATGGATGCAGTCCCGGCATGTGACGTCATCATTCCTCGAAGGAAGCAGTCAGGAGGGTCCCCTGTCCATTTTATTTCTTCCCCATCGCCAGCACGTGTAACTATTGTGGCACCTTGATCAAGTACTGATTGCACGTGCCACAGTTCTAGTGTGAACTCTTCCCCGTATGCATTTAGGAAAAGTGTTACCGGACTGTCGAAGGATCCTGATCGCTTTTGACGGTGAAAGTCTTGAATTTGAATACTAAATGCAAAGAGTATAAAAGACACAATATGCAAATTTCACACATACTGCAAATCAAATGACGCAGAAGTACAATGAAGATTTAGTATACCCGTTCGCTTTGAAACTACTGTTGGTGATATTTGAAACCTTTAGTGCAAAATTCATGAACGATACAATTATTCGTCATACCCGTTCTGACCATTGAATTTTCATTAAGCACAATATTTCCTAACTTCCTGAAACTATCAGAAATAAACGTAAGAAAGAACACTTCGGAATTTATGACGTCATAACTCTCTTTTTTTCTGACATCTTTTAACTGGACGGTTTCTCATTATTCTTTTCAAGCAGCTAAAGATGAGTATTTTTCTCTTTTTGCTACGTTATCAAATCACAACCTGACAAAAACAATGTTACAGAGATGCCAAAAAGGTCGTGGTGGGGTGGAAAGGCTAGGTACGGTTATTGTTGCCCGAAGTGAGATTTAAGTTGCGAGAAAACAAACAACAACAACAACAACAAAATACAAAAAACCCCACAAGTAATTGCAGAAATAGACCGAACTTGTTTTGCACCTTGAAATTATTTGTCTCTTTCAGTGCGACAAAAATAGGCAAATAGGTGCAATGGGAAGCAAATTTCATAGAAGGAAAATCTCGGTCTACATTCTGATATGACTGAAATCCTGACAAACTAAATTTATAATTCCTCGCACATAGTACTCCATCAGGAAAAGATACATATGTAACGGACATGTAAAGACGTATGCAATTTCTTTCAAACAAGCTTATAAAATCAACCATTCGGATTAAATCGAATCAGCCTCAACACAGATTATCAAATCGGTATCAGCCTCAATTATTCGTATCAAATCGGAATCAGTCTCAGCCACACAAGGAACAATTAAAACTATTTCCAGTTGGTTGAAATGGTCAAAGTACTCATGGCAAGCACTCTTGTGTTAATGTACTAATCATGAATGAAATGGAGAAAATGGTATATTACATTGCATCAAGAATATCATGATGGCTACTTTTGGTTTGTTGAGTCGACCTGTGCAGAAGCTTGACTTAGCGATCATCTTGATGTCCGACTGCAGATCCGTACGTCAGGGCCGCGGACAGGGAAGGGCATCTAGGACAAAATTCCTAAAGCCCACAACGGTCAGGGAGCCCACGGCCGTCACAATTTGTAATTCATATGGGCCTACTGGAGAACGTTTCGTAGGGCCCACAAATCCTGTCCGCGGCCCTGCCATACGTCCATATGTACGTCAATTTATCCCCTTGATTAAGGCCAGTAATAAATCTTTGAGATAAAGTTAAGCGTACGTTTGCTTTCCCTTCAAGCGACAAGAAGGCTGTCTTGTTATTTCTAAAACTCGGAGTTAATTTCTTATCAGGGTCGGTGTGTTTATTGACTATTTCTGAGTACTTGGAATGATAAACTGTTATTATAAAATTAAAAAATTGTTATTTGTATGTGAAAAGTAAGAACAAGTTGCGTACAGTTTAAAATTGTTATGGAATAAATGCTATGGCATTGTGTGGTCCAATTATCCATTTTCACTTTGTTGAAGAAATGTCAACTACAAAATGACCGTGATCTAATCTAATCTTTCTCTTTTCTATTTCCCCCACCCACACACAAGAAGACACACACCCAAACACGTAAAGAAAAATAATTATTGGATTCTCACCTGTTTTTCAGCACTGAACCATTGTGTTCTACGTGTTCTTCCAGTCTGGATATATCAAACTCATGATGTTCTAAAAGACATAAGGAACAAAAACCACAAAAACAATTTTAACAATGTTCATATATGGCAATTAAACAGTATCAGTATTCATGAAGACATTTCTCACTCTCGTCTCTTTAAAAGTTAATTAGAAAGTAATTCGTTCATATTACGATATTACTCACTTTCCTCTCTTTTGTCATAACTATCGGAGAATGTTCGTGTTTAAACATTTGCAACTCTGCAACTTTCGAAATCAACTTCAAAAATCCCAATTTATTTTTGATCAACGACTGACACCCTCCAGAATTAAATATATGAAGAACCATTTAATTTAAAAACTACTGCCAACGGTCAATCTTCTAAATTTCTAAGAAACACATAAATACATAAATTCTGTCCCAACTCCACCTCCAAGCAATATACGTTTGATTTACCTTTAGTCAGCTGCCGTGTGTTAATAAAATCTTTCAGTAACGGATTGTTCTCAATAAAGTCATTTTCCTGCAATGTGAAAAAAGAACGTAAGATATAATTATAAAGCCAGAAATGATGCATGTTAGAGGAATTGGAAAGACTAGCATGCCAAGTTTGTATATATCGTTTTTTTAGATGCACTGTGACTGTTTTCTTAGTGAATCGGAATTATTAAGACCTAAATCGAACAAAGCTTTTGGACCAAGGAAAGTCACTGAAAATATATCACCAGAGGCAGCATCGTGTAAAATAATCGTATTGTCGTATAATAATCGTATTGATGTATAATAATCGTATTGTCGTATAATAATCGTATTGTCATATAATAATTGTATTGTCATATAATAATCGTATTGTCGTATAATAATCGTATTGTCATATAATAATTGTATTGTCGCATAATAATCGTATTGTCGTATAATGCATATAATAATCGTATTGTCTTATAATAATCGTATTGTCATATAATAATTGTATTGTCATATAATAATCGTATTATCATATAATAATCGTATTGTCATATAATAATCGTATTGTCGTATAATACTCGTATTGTCATAAAAATCGTATTGTCATATAATAATCGTATTGTCATATAATAATCGTATTGTCGTATAATAATCGTATTGTCATATAATAATTGTATTGTCATATAATAATCGTATTGTCATATAATAATCGAGGTATAATAATTTATAAATTTTACACGTTCCCAGTAAGATGCATTTTCAGTTGTTTGTCCATACAACATGTATAGTGGAGTACTTTTTTTATTGTAAAAAATTAAACTATTCGAAAGAAACCAGTATATGCATATTTCTTAAAAATTATCACAAGAAAAAACCCACCCAAATGATCACTATATCTCAAATTCGTATAACAATATCGGCAAAACAGTATTATTAGAAAGTTTCAATTGTAAATCCATTAGTAAAGACAAGGTTCTTTTTTTAAGGCAAATAAGGTTTCTTAATCTGTGCAGTGATTCTCTTTCTTGCAGAATAAAATGACCCACTCTTTTTAAAAGGTAACTAAGAGTATAAAGACAGATCTTTTATTTTCAGTGACGTGTTACCTAATACGACAGAGAAACTATTTTCAACAACTTTATTTTTATATATTGGTTCTACTAATCGAATAACTCAAGAATCATCGAAAATGCCACTGTAAACAATTTTTAAAAAAAGAATCATATAAGTGTAAAAAATACTTTCGGTGAATCTGGCTTATATCCAAGATAATATAAAGAAACCAAAAAATACAAGAAAACTACTTTTTTCTCACTTCCAAGATACTTTAAAGGTACGATTATATACAACAGATAGTTTTCACTTCAAAAATACTATAGAGGTACGATTATATGTAACACAGAGATTTTACTTCTAAGATACTATAGACTCGCAACTGTAGACAAAATAACAGATAGTTTTCACTTCCAAGATACTGTACAGGTACGATTATATACCACAGATAGTTTTCTCTGCCAAGACGTTATATATTTGCGACTGTCGACAAGATAACATGTTTTTCATTGCAAAGACACTATAGGTGTGCGACTATCTACAAGATAGCATGTTTTTCATTGCAAAGACACTATAGGTGTGCGACTGGAGATAAGCCAACTGAGAGTTTGCATTGCAAAAGTAAAGATCGATATGCGCATGGAGACAAGGGAAAGGATAGTTTTCACTACAGATACAATCTAAAGACCCGACCGGAGACAAGACTGCGGAGGGTTTTCACGACAAAGATACTATAGTGGTACGACTGGAGACAAGACAAAGGCTAGTTTTCCCTACGACAATACTAAAGAGGCGCAAGTGGTGACAAGAAAATGAATAGTTTTACTACTTAAAACAATTTCAATCCAACCCTTGCATGTACTAATGATCTCAAATACATGGCAATCTTGATTGCATCGCTCACATTCAAATGTCCAGCAGAGCACTAACAAAAAAGGAAGAAATAGTACTGTTTGACCTTTTGTCACCAAAATACTTGTTATTATGAATAAAATTCTACTAAAAGACAATGGATAAAACCATGTTTGATTAAACTTGAATTTGAGATATGCATTGTTTGTCTTGCTTCATATTAAATCTTATTTTTTTAATAAAAAAGAAACAGAGGAACCATTCGTCATGATGATCTGGTAAATACAACCCGCCATAATTTCTATTGGGGTATGCTCATTACGCTAAATGCAACTTGCTCTTCTGTCTATTGGCGTATGCTAGAAGTGGTCATTACGCTAAATACAACCCGCCATACTGTCTATTGACGTATGTTATGAATAATCATTACGCTAGTAAGACTGACACGCTGTCATCAAAGAGGTCAAACATTTCATATAGATATAATGTTATCAAATTTCAACTATGAAGTCGTTTCTAATTCGTTATTGTTTAAATTAACTGGAGTGGAAGTTTATGTCAGTATAAATCAACTTCACACGTTAACCGAGTTGATAAGACTTCAGTATGCGTCTAGATCGTATAAAAGGTGGTAATAACTAACAGGAGTTGAGCTAGTTAGAGCAAAAGCAGAACTTAAAATAGGGAAAACCAAGCAATATCTTTTTAAATGAGTCAGCTTAATTTTCAGTTATTAAAGCAATCGTAATTAGACTTGCGGCATCGCAATACATTCTACAATAAATATATCTTCGCGCGCTGTCTAGAGAAGTTACCATTGTAAATTGCGTCGGTTTGTACCAGATTGGATTTAATGTGATTTTAGTACATTGAGATACGTTAGACACATTTAAGATCGCTATATATGATTTATACTTATTTAATAGAACATTACTTTCGTTCAGTAGCGTAGCAATTATGGGGAATGGGCTAGGGGCAAGGAAAAGGCATATTGGCGGGGGTGAGGTGGGGGCTAAAATCACTATCCAGTGCATTTTTAATTGGTGGATAATTTTGCTTTATGGGGGCGGGGTAAGGAGCAGAATTTCTTGTTACGCTGTTGATTCAGTTTAATAATTCACTTGGCATGGGAAAAATACTTGCATTGTTCAATACTTAACTGCCTCTTTCACTTTAGTATAGGAAGGCTTCACGAAAGGAAAACAAATAATTTTGGAACAGGTAAGTACTTCTTCCGTATACTGAAATGGATAGTTTGCGTGATTGTGAAACTGTAAATGGGATTTTTATGAATACGGTTTCATAATCCTGCAAATTATCCTGTTCAGAAGGCAACTATTTATTTTTGCTGGGGGGTGGGGATTTGGGGGTGGAAGAGGACGTAGAGGAAATTTGATTAATGTACAAACATGAACGTACCTTCTTGTCAACAATATATGTTACTGGAAGAAAACATTGGGACACTAAAGTAAATAAATTATCTTGTTAATGCAATCATTCTCCCAATGAAAGAACGGTTGACTTACGGCTGATGTCGATTAGTAGATGGTATAAAACCACTCAATAATGAAACAAACGTGATACTCAAAAATAAAAAGCAAGTAAAAATCCGATTTAAACCAGTTCATAGCACGAGTACCACATTTTACGGACTTTTCGTCTCAGCTACGGATGTGTGGACAGTAAATCTAGAAGAGCGCATTTTATTTTATTTTATTTTTTTGCTTTTAAAGGTTAAATCTACATTCCTAATCTTAAAAATCTCTTGCACCTGACTTCTAAAGTAAATGAAAATACTTGTGTTCACCCTGTTATAGTCATATAAATATTTTTTCAATACAATGATCGTGACGATATTAGAGTAATAGAAAAACAAAATGATTGTAAAATTTACCGTTCAATATGGGAGAATAAAATTTAAATTTTACTTAAAACTCATACTCTTAATTGTTAGATTTTCTTTGTTATAATCGTTCAAAATAAAATGCTTCCACCACGATCACTGCAACCTATTTTATACATACAAAGTGTATATGCAAAATTGAATGAGATTCTCATATTTAGCTCAAATTTTAAACCATACGTCAAGCAAAAATTAAAAACAAAATAATTAAAAAACACCAAGGAAACAAAACAAGGGAATAATTTGTCAGGTCAGGTGTAAATAAAATGTAGAAAACAACAAGAAAATAAATTATCTTTTATTCAAATAATGGTAAATTTTGGTAAATTTTATTAAATATATTCAACAGCCTTTAATGTCATGTTGTCTGACGTTATGTGTATGGAATGTGCATGTGTTTGGCAATTTTCACCGGGAAGAACTGGTTTACGTTGCGCACTCTTCACTGCCTTTTTAAAGCATTGGTGTCCGACGTTATACGCATGGAATGTATATCAGTATGGCAGTATTCCTTTAAGAATCAGGGGTTTTCAGTGTGCGCTGTACACGACCTTTCAGGGTATGTTGTCTGGTGTTAAATATGGGGTTTGTATATGAACTTCGCTTTTATTCTCGAGAAGAACTGGCTTACAGCGTACGCCATGCGTGCCCGCACCTAGGGTCAAGAGGGTTGGGTGGGGCACTTGATTTCACCTCTAAACATATTTTGGCCTGCATCCGTAAAACTTAATAGCTGTCAGCAGCTTATATCCCTTTTTCTCTAAGTTGATAATTGCTAATTTTTTATAATAGTTCAGCACGTGGTGACATAATTTTCTTCGGACTTGTGCTGATAACTTAAGACATGGAAAACCCGTTGTGCTGGTTTTTGTTTTCTTATTTTTCTTACCAATAAAGAAAGTGTTGAATATGATTGGAATGCAATTAATACGGGATATGGATATATACTAATTTCGTTCCCTATATTTTAAACGGCACTGATTTTTAATAGGAATTTTGACCTGAATTGCTCATTAAAATCTTCTACTCAATCTTTCGTGCTTAGTGGAAATTAGATAGTACAAACCTTTTATTGATGTTAAAAAATTAAAATTTCATGCACTACCTTTGATCGTTTGCACAAAAAGACATATTGAATCTATTTCGTAAAAAAATATAGTCTGTCTCAATTGTTTGAATATGCTTTCCAAATAAAATGATATACTAGGAAATAACTGACAGCTTGAGTGCGATAGGTTGGTATACTCTTATCTGTTATTACATACCCATTCAATCTCACATGGCTGATCTGGTGTACTATACAGGTGTTTATTTAGTCTGTATTTCCGTATCGCACATCTAAAATTTATGTGTCATACACTGGCCTGGAACCACGTATTCATCGTTGTAATATTCAAGAATAGTCAACGGATGAAATATCAGTAGTGGTTATTGCTCTAAAGTTAAAACTATTGTGTTTAATATTCTTGCGACTTGTTAAAAAGAAAGCGAAATGAAAAGAGAACAATATTGTTTAGAAGTTTCTGATCCAAAAACATATTCAAATGATTATTAGAAATCAATACTAATCCTCATATTAAAATCATCTTCATCTTTTTGTAATGAAACTATAAAAAATAAAGTTCGAAAGTACTTTAAGTTAATGAACTTTAATTGATTGTACTTAATAATGTCATTGCATTAAAAGTGCCTTGAAATTTGCTTTGAGGTGGAGTGTGTTTTTAATAAATATGACATTAAAATATTGTTTTCGTGCTTGTCCAAAGCCTACATTGAGAAATAAGGAAACTCTACTTGCCTGTGATTGCATTTTAAAGACAGTCATATATCCCATTCAAGCATTTTTTAAAATCCAAACCTAAAGAGTAAATCACTGCACAGACTGTTGGGGCCTAGCCCACTTTTAGGTATTAGCTTACGCGTTCTTGGAGGGTTTTCAGTGGGTTGGTTGTAGATTGTATCTTATAAACCTCCAAATGTCTTAATTCAATTTTCTATTAAAGGATACTTTAACAAATTTGAAAGGATATAAAGGGGATATGTAATAAATACAAAACACATAAGTTCTTTGTTCTTAGTCTGATGAAAGAAAACGTCTGATACGGCCTAGATATATTCTTACAATGTATCACATTCCTTCTTCCCAACAAGGAACAAGCAACATGTATATGTCTCAGTCCTCCAAGACTTTGTCTGTATCTCAGTCCAGCAAGGTATTCTCTATATCTCAGTCCCCCAAGACTTTGTCTGTATCCCAGTCCAGCAAGGTTTAACCTATATCTCAGTCCAGTAAGATTCTGGAATGCATCACCGAATGTATATTTTTTAAAGCATTGGTCTTCACTGCGAGTCTAGCTCAACAAAAACCACTACTTTCCGCCCCATTATTTTGCTGCTCAGAAATCTTCAATTCTTAAGACAGAAACCATATAAACCACACATAAAATCTAGTTTTACAGGTTGCGGAGGTGGTAGGCAAAGCCAAAAGCAAAGGTGCTACATATATTATGCACAACGGACTAATTAAAATTCCGGATGGGGTTAGATTCGGGGGGTGTCAAGTGCCGCCCTCATCCCCCCCCCCTCCGTGGACACGTATGAATATAATGAGAGTAATTTAATACAGCATTGAATATGGTAGTTTTGACTGCAGGTGACTTACAGAAGGATGCATACAACACACAAAATCTGAACATAAGAACTCCTTTTTTCTGACATCTATTATCGGATAATAAGATCAGGTCAAAGTTATTTAATAAAGGCGCAATGAATCAAGTCGAAGATTAAACATTTGATATTGTTATTTTCTGCACGAACAGATCTAACCATGATTAAAGAGAAAGGACACCGAGATAATGAGCATAGAATCAAAATAATTAGATAATTATTTAACGTAGTTACCACTTCTAACAATTTTTTTTTCGGCGAGGTATTTATGTCAGTTCTTCTTTCTTATTCTTTATGGCTGTTGTTGCTTTATGAAGCTTTTGTATAGATATTGCTACACTACGGCTAATTATAGGACTGAGTTCTTGAGTTGACGTCATAATTTTTCAAGACTGAGACTGATTTCACGATAGGACAGACGGTGATATTAAGAATGGAGTTGTAAGCAAAGTTTATGTAGCCGTAATAAAATCATAAACGTTAATTACACAAAAATGTTCCTCTCCAAACAGTCTCGTGAGGCTTTCCCAAACATTAAACAATTTAAGATTTAGTTGAACTAACTTTTCATGAATGGAAAAGTATCACATAGGAAGATTCGAGGAAATGAGAAATTTTCCAACCCAATTCTCAATCTTATTTTCTCCCATGGTCCTTTTGGGCAAACATGAATATATATATATATATATATATATATATATATATATATATATATATATATATATATATATATATATCACTGAATCCATCTCTTTCAGTGATCCAAGAAAGGGTTGTGAATACAGCCATACAAAGGTTTGTAAACATAGCCATACCAAAATGTTGTAAACATGACCATACCAAGGCTGGTAAACATGGCCATACCAAGGGTTGTAAACATGACCTTAACAAAGCTTGCAAACATGACCATACAAAGGCTTGTAAACTTGGCTACATCAATGGTTGTAAACATGACCATGCCAAGGCTTGTAAACATGGCCATACTAAGGGTTGTAGACATAACCATAACAGAATTGTAAATATGGTCATACCAAGGCTTGTAAATATGGCCATGCCAAGGGTTACAGACATGGCCATATCAACGGTTGTAGGCATGGCCATACCATGGTTGTAAAC
The DNA here is from genome assembly GCA_028554795.2 of Sinohyriopsis cumingii. Classification (NCBI taxonomy): domain Eukaryota; kingdom Metazoa; phylum Mollusca; class Bivalvia; order Unionida; family Unionidae; genus Sinohyriopsis; species Sinohyriopsis cumingii. Next base: position 51,348,019 of record CM068828.1, on the reverse strand, counting down.
ATGGCCATACCAAGAGTTGTAAACACGACCATAAAAGTCTTGTAAACATGGTCATACCAAGTCTTGTAAATATGATCACACCAAGGGTTGCAGACATGGCCATATCAAGGGACGCAGATATGGTCATGCCAAGGGTTGTAAACGTGACCATAAAAGGCTTGTATACATGGTTATACCAAGGCTTGCAAATATGACCATATCAAAGGTTGCGGACATGGCCACACCAAGGCTTGTAGACATGGTCATATCAAGGGTTGTAGACATGGTCATACCAAGGCTTGTAAACATGGCCATACCAAGGCTTGTAAATATGACCATACCAAGGGTTGTAGACATGGACATATCAAGGGTTGTCAACATGGCCATACCAAGTGATGTAAACAGCACGGTTACCATTGCGTGTTGTAATGGTCATTATATCATTACAATGCATGACCAATAATCAAGTAGTCAGGGATAACTACCTCTAATCCAGGATGCATCGCTGTCTGCCCTCAATGCATGAGCAATTATCAAGTTAAAAATTATATATTATGTACGGTGTGGAAAAGACGATAAAAAAGAAACAACAGATATTCGCAACGTTCAGACCGACATCGAAGCTGACTGTCAATTTAGAAACGCAGAATATTGCAGTTTAGAGAACTTCCCTGGAAAATTTGTTGTCCGTAAGCAAGTTATGGACGGCAGTTTCCAAACGGAAATCGTCTCAACACATAGTTGTAATCTCATATGATTTGTATCCGCTCATACAAAATAAAACATATACATGTATGTGTTGCTTCTTCACGCTATTCACTATTATAGAATGCATTCTTTGTAGTTTATGAACATTTGTTTAAAGAAAATTATTTATGAAACCGAACACTTTGACTTAGACCAGGTAACCGGTCCAGACAATACTATTTCCAGATAGGTCAGGTGATTTGTGACGTCATACTTACTGCGCTTAATTCGATACCGGGTGGTGCAAAATACTACATGGGGCAATCCAGATAAAATTATGCACGAAATAATCAACTTGCTGCGACATAAATAAATGCAGATATATAAATGACATTGCATCCAATATAATTGTAAGATTATTTACTTTACTTGTATGAATTAACCATTGAATTATTTTCTGCTTATAATACAACTTCATTATGTGTTTATTTAAACTGGTAATTAAGTACAGGCATATATGCGATATATTTGGCAAAGATCGAATTTGCGTTATAAAATGATACCAGCATTTTAGTTCATTCACCCGCTTTTCACAATTCCACGTACAGGTTTGTCTCCTGCTGCTTTAGGGTGTACGTTTTCAGTCTAGATTTCATCAGGTATTCGTATTTAAACCGGAGATAACACTAAGTTCTAAAATAATGTATTCTAAGCGAGAGACCATTCGTTTTGATTCATATTTCTCTTTACATTTGTGCAACTCATCAAGACAAATTATGTAATCGCTACACTGTCATTATGACGTCACTTATTCACAAAAGGTTTGCTGCTCAAAGGGGTGTGGTGCAGACTGAACGTGAAGTAATCGGGTTGCGACTTTCTGTCTCTTATTACCTAATGATAAATAAACTGATTACAGTTTTAATAATAGAATTTTACTACTCGCAAAAACTGCGAAAGAAAACAATAAAGTTAACAAAAGGCGTACAATACCCTGGATAATCATGAGCCATTTATGAGCTGTTATACATCAATCCGGCTGTGTTTCTTTTGCGCAAAACAGATATCTTGTTTGGTTGTGATTTTGTGGCGTTTAATGCCATTGTCTAGGATATAATAAGCTATACGTGGTGGCCACTATACGAAGACAAATGTGAGATTTGTTTGCGATCCTTAATGGCGAGCGCTTTATATCATTTTGCCACCCGGGGTCTCCGGAAAACGTGTCTTGCAGAAAAATATTTTCATCAAACGCACACTTTAATTTCTGTATTTGATCACAGTAATCAATGCTCTTTAGCAGAAAAAAGTTCTGCTAAATTTGTTGAGAGGTTTCTTATAGTAGAAATGGAAGACTCGTCTTAGCTAGGAATGCTAATTAATGGAGGTGTACATGACTACTCTACAATAAGTTCTTGAACGGGTCCTAAGTTATGCAACCACTCAGGTGGCCGAAGTGGTTAGAGCGTCCGCCTCGGTTGCGGGAGGTCGGGGGTTCGATCCCCGGCCGAGTCATACCAAGAACTTGTAAAATGGTACTAGCATCTCCCTCGCTAGGCGCTCAACATTAAAAGATTAGATTTAGGACTTGTCAGCCTGGTGCCAGTATAATATTACTGGGTGGGTTATCATGCTACGTGTCTGCGGCATGATACCGCAGTGCTAGACATCACTACAAACTGCCACACTGCAGACATCGTAGGGATGAGACGGATTTTTTTTTAAAAAGCTACCTTAAAAATCCAAATCACACACACACACACACAGAGTCATACAGAGAGAGCTTTTTCCCCGAATTTCAGCTATAAAAGTTTCTTGGGAAAATCATATACATAGCCAGGCATTGCTTTTCATCAGACTCTGAACTATAAAATTGTCTTGCGAAAATCAAAGACTGTGTTGCTTCCATGTATAAAAAAAAAATATTATTAATGATTGTTTTGTAGAAAATTTGCAATAATAATAATTCCAACACTAATATTGTCATTCCTTGCATTATGGTACCCTGTAACTAAAATATGTTTGATATGGTGACATTAAAACGAATGATAAACTATTTAAAATTCGCTGCTCAACAAACGATTTTCCAAGCACTCGTCCTTGGGACGTGTGAGTTACAATATGTATTCGTCCCTGTCGTCATTATACTCAATAAAATACACTTCTCCACTACACTGTTTACATTTTACTTAAGAATCATAGCTTCCTGAAGCATACTTGATACTCTGCGGCGGTTCGAGTCTAGGATTCAGCCAATGTGGGTATGTGAGAAAGCTTGCCAGTAGCTTCTCGTGGGTCGGTGGTTCTTTCCGGGGTTTTCCCGGGTTCTTCCTCCGCCATTAATACTGGCCGCCATGTATAGCCTATCGTGTGCTGAAAAATGGCGTTAACCCCCAAAACAACAACAGCAACAACATACTTGATACTACAACTAGTCCTAACCATGAAAATTAGTATCATCCAATACATGGCTGTTAGAGAAACATGTACAGTGCTCAGGAAAGAAACACACGTCCTCTCGTGCTTGACTGTGTAAAATTTAGTTATGACGATCGAAGTTTTACCATATTCTCGACCCTGTGTCCAATAGATGCAAATTAGCACATTGAGAATATTTATGTGTGCATTTCCTACGCCTAATAAGCGCCGAAGTTCAAGTTCGCTTATGACTAACCTCATTTGCCTTCTTGCGGTCAATCTAGAATATGATGGAAAGGAAACTATAGCGTTAGTTTGTTACACAAATACCTATAAGAATCTTTAAATATTATAAGTATGTTCCATTGCAGTTTCACATTTAGACCTTGATTTCTTACTGGTGTTTGGATTTACAGTGACACTTTTCTGCAATTTAGACATCGCATTGATGTGGAGAAAGTTTATATTTCGACGAGATACAACAAACACTTCCTAAGGAGTTAAAGTGCGAATCCGCATCTACCTGGTACAGGGGCGATTGCGTAGTAAATTTCAACTCTGCCAGGTTTTACACCATCGAGTTGTTTTCCTGAGCCCTGAATAAGGCAGTCGAAGTGACTATGTGTATGTTCCTATAAAGACGGACAGTGGCTCTGTGTTACGACATCTTAACTGTCATTAGCAATGGCCCTTTTTAAGATACCGTATATGCATCACATAAGTTTGCATTTTGGAGATAATCATTCCTTGTTTTAAAAAAAATATTTAAACTAACGGGATAAATAAAGTGTAGATGTTGTGTAGGTTATTAAATTCTGTTAAATGGTGACATTAGATAGCTATCAAAAGAATAAAATTAAACAAAAAAGAAATTCTTCAGAAAATCGTGATGATGATGCTTCCTTAAGAATAATGAAGATATTATATATATGTATATTCTAAACAACACTTTCTACTTACCATATAAACTGATGGTTTTGTAACCAAAATAATGCATAAAAGCCCAGTCAAAGCTGTCTTGAAGTTTGCTTTATACATTTGTTAAGTTCACTGGCAGATAGGGTGTCGTTCGTTTTGAGTCAGTCTACCAATATCAACTGGCAGATATGGTGTCGTTCGTTTTGAGTCGATCTTCCAACACCAGCTGGAATTTATATGCACATGATTTAAATTGGTGGTGGGTCACGCGAATCCTTATGATGTTATAGCTGAATTGATTTCGGAACCAATATAATACTGTTAATGGTTTTCTTGAAAAGACAGAGTTATTCTCTAAGTGACTGACGTGTTGGGTTTTGTTGACGCCTCCTTTACAGGCTAAAACTTGAAAAATGTTCGATATACCAGTCAGTTATTTTTGGATCTCTTCGTATACTAACATCTGTACTGTGATGAGAACATTTACTAGAAAAAGCATTGAACGAAGAAAATATATTTTTGAATCAACATTATCCAGCAAATATGAGGCAATGTTGTATGTCCGCAACGAATATATATATAAATACCCTTCTGGATAACTGTATTTACTTGAAAAATGTACCTAGTGTAGACGAAAGAAACTATGCTTTAAAATACCCATAGCAAATTTGATTCGTTGCGGTGAATATCATTACTGATTGACTATTGGTTCGTTTCACTGTGTAGTTTAGAACATTCAGTGTAACCACATAAACAAATCACAGTCAAAACAGATAACGAATATTCAATAAAAGCTTCATCATGGGTCAGTTATCGTCTTTCAGAACCAAAAATATGAGATATTAATGAAGTTTGTGTTATGTACTTGCCTTTTTATTTTTTTAAGTCTATTGTTATAGTTAAACTTAAAGACGTTGCCAAAAGATTTTAATTCTGAATTGTATCGTTACTTGGCATAGTTGCTACGGTATCTTGATGTTTGCAGTAAATATTTGATTATACAGATCGATGAATGTCAACCCTCTGTTTTAGAATAGCATTCAGTGTGGGAATGATTGACAAATATATTTTTAAGTTGCTTACATTACACATTAAGCATTTTTTTCTGGTTCAAGTGTCAAGCCTGAAGACAGTATCATGCATTGATATAAGGATCTGATTGTAATAGGAAGACAATCGTTTTATTGTATTTGATACTGGTGAGTAGTTATTACAGTCGAAAATGACTATGTTGCAATCAAAACTCAGACATATTGCATGTAACGTAAACTATATGGGTTCAAATAATATATGCCTTCAGCCATTTAGAACCTTGAAATTTCACGTCAATACACTTGCACGATCATACGAAATGATTCAAATAATGTGGGGTCTGGTTAGATGAAGTTTTGAAAAAAGCATCACATTTTTGATAAGATTACAAAATTTATGACACCGTTCGACAGTTAGGACACAATTAGGCAGTAACAGCATTATACTGTTAAGGCACCATTTGATAGTAAGACAATTAGACGTTTAAGACACATTAGAGAGTAACACCATTAAATAGTAATACCATTATAAGTTAAGGCATCATTAGACACTAACACCATTAGACATTTAAGACACCATTAGACAGTAACACCATTAGACATTTAAGACACATTAGAGAGTAACAATAAGTTACGGCACCATTAATCATTTACACTATTAGACAGTTAAGACACCGTTAGACAGTAATACCATTAGGGAATTAAGACACAATTAGACAGTAACACACTTATACGTTTAAGACACATTAGACAGTAACACCATTAGATAGTAAGATCATTATAAGCTAAAGCACCATTAGACAATAAAATCATTAGACAGTTAAGACACCATTAGACAGTAACACACTTATACGTTTAAGACACATTAGACAGTAACACCATTAGATATTAACACCATTATAAGTAAAGGCACCATTAGACAGTAACACCATTAGACAGTTAAGACACCGTTAGAGAGTAACAACATTAGACATGTAAGACACACTAGTTAGTCACACTATTAAATAGCAACACCATTATAAGTTAAGGCACAATTAGACAGCAACTCCATTATACAGTTAGGACACTATTAGACAACAACACCATTGGACATATAAGACATATTAGACAGTAACACCATTAAATAGTAACATCATTATAAGTTAAGGCACCATTAGACATTTACATCATTAGACGGTTAATACACCATTAGACAGTAACACCATTAGACTTTAAGACACATCGGACAGTAACACCATTAGATAGTAACACCATTATAAGCTAAGGCACCATTAGACAGTTAAAGCATCGTTAGACAGTAACACCATTAGACATGTAAGACACATTAGAGAGTAAAAGCATTAAATATTATCACCGTTATAAGTTAATGCACCATTCGACAGTAACTCCATTATACAGTTAGGACACTATTAGACTGTAACACCATTATTCATGTAAGACATATTAGACAGCAACACCATTAAATAGCAACATCATTATAAGTTAAGGCACCATTAGACATTTACATCGTAAGACGGTTAATACACCATTAGACAGTAACACCATTAGACTTTAAGACACATTGGAAAGTAACACCATTAGATAGTAACACCATTATAAGCTAAGGCACCATTAGACAGTTAAGACACCGTTAGACAGTAACATCATTAGACATGTAAGACACATTAGAGAATAGAAGCATTAAATAGTAACACCGTTTTAAATTAATGCAGCATTAGACTGTAACTCCATTATACAGTTAGGACACTATTAGACTGTAAAACCATTGTACATGTAAGACATATTAGACAGTAACACCATTAAATAGTAACATCATTATAAGTTAAGGCACCATTAGACATTTACATCATTAGACGGTTAATACACCGTTAGACAGTAACACCATTAGACAGTAACACCATTATACTTTTAAGACACATTGAACAGTAACACCATTAGAAAGTAACACCATTATAAGCTAAGTCACCATTAGACAGTAACACCATTAGACAGTTAAGACACAATTAGACAGCAGCACCATTAGACATGTAAGACACATTAGACAGTAACACCATTAGATAATAACACCATTAGACAGTTTAGACATCATTAGACATTAACGCCATTAGACAGTTAAGACACTATTAGACATTAACGCCATTAGACAGTTAAGACACTATTAGACATTAACGCCATTAGACAGTTAAGACACCATTAGACAGTTAAGACACCATTAGGCAGTTAAGACACAATTAGACATTAACACCATTAGACAGTTAAGACGCCATTAGAATGGCAGAGGCAATATTTTTTACAGTATACGTTTTTGCTTGCAAACGAGTTGTAAATAATGTTTATTTCTTTTCTTTTTTAACTTGTGCTTTTCGCCCAAATACATTTTATGTCTGTTTAATACAATTTGTTTATTTTCTGCCCTTGAAGTTTATCATGGTAATTTTGCAGGATGTTTATTACACATGTCCGTTCAGAATAATAATAAAAAAATATATGTCGATGCAAGATATTTTTCTTCATAACCTTTTAAAAACCCAATTCAAGGACAAGCCATTCAAACTGTCTTATCTGGTTGCTCAAATTTCTCATATGCACAACCTGCGTAGGAAAGTGACTGCCATATGTATGAAATGCACTGAATGACACTAATATTTCCAGATGTTAAAACTATATTAATAGTTACGAATTTTACATTTCGGCAATCTGTACCGATGAAGAATCTGATATTAAGGATACAATGTTGTTTAACATAGTTTGAAACAGATAAATGTTTGAGGTCTGTAACTTCTACAAGCTAAGATTCATTGTTTCATATAGCAGTTTATAATTATTTTTGATTGTTACACATAATTGCAGTGACTGTATCATCAAATGGGCTACATATCATTTGTATTTTTCATGAGTACGACACTTTCTCAAAGTCATCCGATGGTGTGTAGAAAATATAGCCTTTCCAATGTGCTTAATACTCTTTTACGGAATTGTTTCGCGTCGTCTCTGTTAGGCTAGTGGCAGTCATACACAAAATATATATGAAACCGTTATTTAAGAGGGTTGTGCGTAAATATGAAATTATGATCTAGTGTACTTTGAAAGCGATCTGCTGTCTATCGTCTTCTTAAAAAGCAAGGTCATTGTGTCAGGCGTCTCCCTATAAACTTACTCAGTCATTTGAAAAGTGTTTTATTCTTGTCGAGTGAAATAATCGAAAAATTGTATGGGTATTTTGCACCAAATGATTCTATTATCTGAGGTGACAGTTTTGATACTTTTGTGATTGACGACAATATTTGATATCCTAAGTAAATTTAATTAGAGCAGTTTAAAGATTAAAACAATTGAAATTGATCACGCCCTGCGGTAATGGTATTGACAAATACTGTAATCAGTTTCAGTAAAAGGTTAATTAGGTCTCCAGCTTGGCGAAAAATAACTATCAGTAATTCAACCTCCTACTGTGAAGTTAAACTCTATTGTTGAAAGATCAAATGAATCGAAACAAAATTTGTGCCAAATACGTAAGAGCTACATGCAAAAGCAAGAATTCTTTACTTGCAGTTATAGACAACAAGGTTGAGGACTTTACATGGTAAATCACAGTACATATCACATAATACCGATGGTGTCACAGCAATAGCGCCTGTAGATTTTTTCCGGGGGGGGGGGGCGGCAAATATTTGGTGGTCAGCTATTAATCTTTACGGATGTAGGCCAAAACATGTTTGAGGTGAAATCGGGGCGCCCATTTGCTGCAACGAATCGTAGCAGAGCCACATATACACTGCCTGATTCCCTTCCCTTTGTTGATGATTGAATATTGTTGTTGTTGTTGGGTTTAAGGCCCTATGTTTTAGGGGCCCCTATGTTTGAATATAAAATATGATCTAGGCAGCATGCTTATGTACTAAAGCAAAGAGACGATGTACTAATATTTAGGCGACCCATGGATCAAACCAACCTCATTGCAATACATTCTGACAGAGTATGAGCTGTAAGGATTATGAAATAGAATGATCTGTGAAAAGTGTGAAATGGTATGAGCTGTGAGGAATATGAAGTGGTATGCACTGTGAGGAGTATGAAATAGCATGAGCTGTGAAGAGTATGTAATAACATGACCTGTGAGGAGTGAAACAGTATGCGCTGGCCACGGTGGGAGAACCAACGGCTGTTTGGGTTCTTGTTAGTGGAAAAGATAAACAGCTCGACCACAAGAGGGTGGAACAGTTGAGCTGGCATGCAATCCATGCTATAGATCCCAAGAAAATAAGTGCAGATCATCGATGTCTGAGTAAAATTACAGAGACTCACGAGGAGCTGGTGGCCAAAATCTTAACCGAAGCCTCCGCCGCGAACAGTGCGGCACAAAGTCGAAAAGGTTGGAAGTGCAAGCCCGTAGCCATGCCGAGAGGACATCCAGCGGCTACAACGTGAGGTAGATAGTAAGTCTTAATATGACCATCTTCTACCCAGGCAGTGTCTTGGGAATGGGGTAATGCGCCTCATATTTGGAACGGTTCGCCATCCTTATAGTGAAATGATCAGGGTGGCACTCAACAAGCCACTCTCATAGAACGACCACAATATATTCGTGTTCTTGGACGTTTCTTTCCCGGCTGTCATCTAGTTATTCTCCTCAGGTTTTAACGTCACTTACAAAAGCCCGAATAAAAAAGAGGTACCCAATAATGACAGTGGCTGGGCCCCATCGAGTAGCTGTGGTTTATGATCAAACTGGGCGTGCTCACTGATTTTGCGGTAACCGAGACCATAATGTCCTATGAAAAACAGAAAAGGTCTAGGCTCCGGAGGATAAAGAAATGGTCGAAACTTCAATCAGCGAATTTACAGCGGTCAGCACCAATGCTTACAAACGCATGAGAACCCTGCTGGTCACCGACACAGGCGATTCGACTTTCTCCTGCGCACCTGCCACGAGACCAACTCTGGCAAATAATCGCTTACTACGATGGCATCGTCAGTAAACTGACATATGGGTGTCTGTGCTGGATTCAGACCACAATTACTCCCACTCTGAGGTTCGCCAAACCAGGAAGATGTTTTGAATAAATCGTGCTTTCTTTCCATGGCATGTTTGCTACGTACCTCAGTGGTATAGTTTCTAATTGTAATATTTATGAAAAAGTTTACTTTAGACTTTATCAAAATATATAGAACATTTCATTTGCTTGTTGTTTAATAAAACAGTATCATGTAAAATATCCATTTTCTGGGTTATACTTAGGCTTGTGGTTACTTCCTTTACAAAAGTAATACACATAAAACGAACCGATCAACGTAAGATGAAACCTTGCAAGATTTATTGAATTAAAGTGGATTAATGTGTAGTAAAAGGGATAAAGGTGATTAGTTGCATATACCAGAAACAGAGGAAATATAATTGTAGTCTGAGTTTTGCTAGGATATATGTAATGACGCTTATTCACCATGATGCATCGACTCCACAATGAGCTGATGGATTGAAAGCTTTGGTCTAAGATTACGTTTAACATTGATGTTGTAACTAATAGTGTAAGTTGATGGACTGAAAGCTTTGGTCTAAGATTACGTTTAACATTGATGTTGTAACTAATAGTGTAAGTTGATGGATTGAAAGCTTTGGTCTAAGATTACGTTTAACATTGATGTTGTAACTAATAGTGTAAGTTGATGGATTGAAAGCTTTGGTCTAAGATTACGTTTAACATTGATGTTGTAACTAATAGTGTAAGCTGATGGACTGAAAGCTTTGGTCTAAGATTACGTTTAACATTGATGTTGTAACTAATAGTGTAAGTTGATGGACTGAAAGCTTTGGTCTAAGATTACGTTTAACATTGATGTTGTAACTAATAGTGTAAGTTGATGGATTGAAAGCTTTGGTCTAAGATTACGTTTAACATTGATGTTGTAACTAATAGTGTAAGTTGATGGATTGAAAGCTTTGGTCTAAGATTACGTTTAACATTGATGTTGTAACTAATAGTGTAAGTTGATGGACTGAAAGCTTTGGTCTAAGATTACGTTTAACATTGATGTTGTAACTAATAGTGTAAGTTGATGGACTGAAAGCTTTGGTCTAAGATTACGTTTAACATTTATGTTGTAACTAATAGTGTAAGTTGATGGATTGAAAACTTTGGTCTAAGATTATGTTTAACATTGATGTTGTAACTAATAGTGTAAGTTGATGGATTGAAAGTTTTGGTCTATGATTACTTTTAACATTGTTGTTTTAACTAATAGTGTAAGTTGATGGATTGAAAGCTTTGGTCTAAGATTACGTTTAACATTGATGTTGTAACTAATAGTGTAAGTTGATGGATTGAAAGCTTTGGTCTATGATTACGTTTAACATTGATGTTGTAACTAATAGTGTAAGTTGATGGATTGAAAACTTTGGTCTAAGATTATGTTTAACATTGATGTTGTAACTAATAGTGTAAGTTGATGGATTGAAAGTTTTGGTCTATGATTACTTTTAACATTGTTGTTTTAACTAATAGTGTAAGTTGATGGATTGAAAGCTTTGGTCCATGGTTAAGTTTAACACTGATGTTTTTATTAATTCATTAAGTTGATTCATTGAAGGTTTTGGTATACGACCGCATTGAGCACAGATTATTTAATTAATAGTTTAAGTTGATGGTTTGAAACTTTAATTTATGATTACGTTTTACATTGATGTTTTAATTAATAGAGTAAATTGATAGATTGAAAACTTCGGTTTATGATTATGCTAAACTTTGACATTTTTAGTTAAAATAGTACGTTTATGGTTTAGAAACGTTGGTTTACGGTTAAGTTTAACATTGACTTTTTAATTAATAGAGTAAGTTGATGGATGGAAACCAGTGGTCAATATTTAAGTTTAGCAATGATTTTAAAAAAAATAGAGCAAGTTGATGGATTGAAAACTTTGCTTTATGATTAAGCTTAACGTTAAGGTTTTACCTTTGATAACACCAGAGTATTACAAGTGACTAAGCCTTAAGAAGCTTAGTCTTTCTATTTCGTATTAAAACCTATCAAGGAATAAGAAAATGAAGGAGACATTTGAAAGCTGTTAATGTTTCATCAAACCTACCCAATTGTATTTGTATACAATAATGGCAAAGCAATTTGAAATAATTAGATGGCATATCTTGCCAGAATAGCCAGAGTATTAAGACTGTATGATTTGCATTTGCACGCATGTGTGATACAATCAACTTTCAAACCTTTCAGATGGAACCATAAATCCAATACTAGCTCTTGGACTCGTTGTTTCAATCCTTGCAGATGGAATAAAAACTTTCCATACTAGCTCGAGGACTAATAGTTTCAATCCCTGTAGATGGAACAATAACTCCCATACTAGCTCTTGGACTAATAGTTTCAAACCTTTAATATGGGACAAGAAATCATAGACAAACTCTTAGTTTCATGCTGTGTGATAAAGTATGAAATAATACGGAGGCTGATACTGTATATCCGTCTATACACCATGGAACCTCGTTTGATACCGGATCATTACGAGCTTCGCTTTCCCTCGAACCTACAACTAATGTAGATTAAAAATCGTTTCCTCAGGTTCTCAAAAACTGTACACCTATTCTGTCACTACGTTTTTGACGTATCAATTGCTCCATTAGAGTTTTGTGTTGAACAAATGATGATATTATACGATATTCGCAGCAAGTTGAATACCTGTGTAATCTACAAGTGAGACGTGGATAAAGTCCTTCCGACTTTTATAACGACTTTCAAAAATGTTGTGGAACAAATACTTAAAGCTAAGCTACCACATAAACCTAAAGCAATTCAGTCAGTTTTTGTCAGTTTTAAACCAAGGAAAACAGGCAAACCTTGAAGGATGCTCAGAACTGCATAATGAGATTTGTCTAGCAGAGAAATAGAGGCTGAAATGTAAAAGTGTTACGAAAAAATAAAGAGTGTAAATAAATAACACAGTCATTCAGTAGAGGAAAGCTCTTGATAGGCATGTAAAGCGATTGAAACGCAGTTTTTTCAAGTTTAGACAATTTAGTTTTTACAATCAGGTATTGGAGAAATGAAAATAACTGTTTGTGATATGACAACGGTCTAAGGCTTGTGGTGTAGATGAATTACTTGGTGTGGTGGGTTGATGAAAAGAAATAATGAATGGATTATGATTTCCTTCATTAGATTAATGCTTATATACTTTAGATTTAGTTAAGATAAATTGCAAATCCTGTTTCAAAGTATGTAACAGATATCGAATATCTTCATGTTAAACAATATAATCACTCTCACTCCAGTATTTTTTCAGTCCTATGCAGTGTATTTAATTGCAGGCGTACACGTTTGGTAGAAGACAGTAATGTTGTAATTGACGGATAAGACAGGTTTCACAAGATGATTAGTTTGATAAAGCAATTCCCTGCTAGCAAGAATAACAGAGAGGCGAGGAAGATGCAGCTAAATAAAATACTTTTCATGCATTGGTTTTAAAAGACACAGGATACAATAGACAGAATATACGTACAAGATAACATGCACATGATTGACCTTGGTGGAAACGTGCATAATGTTTTATGACTGCTTTTTAAAGGTGCAAACAGCTGTGTGATTATATATGATATCATGCTGATTTGTTTATTGTAAGCTGTGGATTGAACTAAGGGTCCTTGTTATACAAGATTTATTAATTGTTTATAAACGAGGTAGCTATACAGCTACCATTCCTAGATAATATATCTGCATTGGAGAAGAAATGGTTTATATTTTGTTGTATGCTGTTGATATTATCCGGTAATTATGTGTAACATTCTAAACAACTGGTGCATCAGATATCATATGACTGGAATCAAAATAAGTCTGATGTCAGTCATTGTTTCGATTTTGTTAGTATTTCTTGATTGCAGTATTATGGTTCTGAATGGCAGCAAACAAGTCTCTCAGGCGAGTTGTTGCTAACGTGGAGTCATTCGGTGACTTTCCTACAAGCATGTTTAACCCTAATTAGTTTTATTGTTTTGTGTGTACAGTGGAACCTCTCTTGAAAGACCACCCCTTCTGCCAAAACTTAATGGTCTCTCATGACAGGTGGTTTCTCATAATAGGCCATAACACGATATAATCAATAAATCTGTACATGGAGAACCTGGTCTCTCAAGACAGGTGGTCTTTCATAGCAGTGGTCTCTCAAGACAGGTTTTACTGTAATGTCATTGCTTATGATGCAGCTTTAAGGAACATTAAGAGCTTCAAATGGATTAATTGTGGACAGTTTGTTAAGCTAGTTTCTTCCATGCAGTGGTCAAATACGTATACACCTAACACTGCTGTCATTTTATATTTTTGCCGGGACACGTGGGCCATATAAATAGTGGCAAGTTGCCGCCTGTTAGTTTTATTGTATGTACAAGGTGCTTAATTAAAGTCTAAATAAACGTGATGGTATTTAATCACAATCTGAAGGCAATAATTCTTGTGAAGAGTTCTTTTTTTTTTGAGCAGTAGACGTCTTTCATTAATTTAAAGTGTTTGTATTTATCATTCAATTAGCAAACGTCGCATATAATCTTCAATTTTGATTCCCTTGCCTAAATGTTTTCAATATGTGGACATCGGATTTTATTACATAATCGTGTACAAGTGGAAATTGAAATGGAATTAACTGCTTATAAGAGTACATTTCAGGCTGACAAATATCGAAAATCTCTTTGGTTAAGCAAATGTGGTGGGATGAGGTAATGGGGAGCAATATCAAAGTACATATTAACCTCTACAATTAGGTTAGATAATGGTCAATAGGTATGTTATTTTTTTGAAAGAATTTGTTTAATTGGTCAAAACAGTTACTTAAATCCCAATTATTGGTAGTCAGAGCTGTGCTGAAGTTAGTCATCAGCTTCCCTAGCACATACATGTATCTCAGCTTCCATCTTGCACTTTTCGCGAAACACGTATCATCAAAATATTGTTCACTGTCTTATCTGTCACTTGCTTAACTGCGATCGAAGTTAGAACGAAGGCAGTGGAAAACCTAAAACAATTTTATTGTTTGAGTAACTTACCACTACCAAGAGAAGCATCATCCTGATTAACAGCGATCAAGACCAGATGTGTTTAATTCGTCCCATTACTATTGCTAGGGATAATATATAGACAAAACCGATACACCGGAATAGAAACGATTTGTTAGAAATTTGTGACAGTCTAACAGAGTCAAAAGCTGCGTTAAGCAGAAATCCTTTTTGGAACTTGCCGGTGTTCCTGAAATGCATTATATTCAAGACGTACTAAACCATGTCTCCACTTAGCTAATGTGATTTTTGCCAGTCGACGTCATACTTTTTAGCGGAAGGAGTCCCAGTACAATGTTTTCGTTTTGGTGTCAAACTACACAAATAAGAGTATAAAGATACAGATAAACCATGAACGTGCCAGATGGGCTTCGTGGCGTTATTACCTTCCCTTGGTCAACCCAAATTATTTTCCTCATAGATAATATAGAAGAGGGGATAATTCTTACTTTACCTCCTGGCTGTATGGGTACATTTGCTACTACATGGTACAGTTTCAAGTGAAACGGAAAGAACACTTGTATCCTCAGTGACACAATACAAACAGCCATTGGTATTTGGATGCTAGTCGTTCTCCTGTACGATGGGATCTTAAAATTTACGTCACACAAGACGAAAACCAAGAGATCTACTGTAGTTGAATATGCGCGTACTCACATAAGCCTTAACCTTGTAGGCACCACGCAACTCTGTGCTGCCGTCGCTTTCTCCCTTTCTCCTACGGTAGCGACGATGCCAGATAAACCTGATTTTAGTCACGTGTTGCCCCATCTGAAGAAAAAATGAAGCTCCATCTCTAAAGGAACTTCTTTATTTTCGTCATCATCTTCTTCAGTTGCGGCCAAAGAGATCGCATCATCTAACACTACAGAGCTATACAGAGCAGAAATGTTACAGAAGTTTCCTGTACGTATCCAAACAAATACTAGCAAAGGGACTGATCAGATATGTCGTAAACGAGGAAGTGGACACTATTTGGATGGGCTCATGTTAAAAGGCTGAAGGGCGGAGAGCAGAAAGGCTAATATGGCAACAGTGGGAAATGTTTCAGTGAAAAGCAAGAAAACTTGAAACTGAAACTTGGACAGCAGCAATCAAGTGGAGAACTTGGAGATGGAAGCAGATTCATCTCATCGACTATTCTCAGTTTCCTTCAATTTCAAGAGTGGAGATAGATGGAGACAAATATGTGCTGCATGTGAAGCCATACCGGAAGGTATGGTCTTTAAAACGAGTTTGGCCTTCACAGGGCTAAAAGAAACGAGCCTTGTTAGGGCCAGTCAGACCTCACAGAAATAGATGGTACCTCAACTATTTGATAAAACGCAGTGTTTTATGCTTGTATGTATTTTGTCGTATTCCTTCACAACTAAATGATTAATCCCTTTCCACCCTTCTGCTTAATATTATATATGTATGTTTTTGAACATTCCTACCCGTTTCAGTAGTGATAGTGTGTTTGTATTTGAGTGAACACTCATACGTTTGTTTTCCTTTTACCACACTTTTGGTTGTATATATGTATGCGTGAGCTTAAGATGTCATTTTGTCAGCTCTGTTTGTTACTCTATAATCTTGTTTACATCCCTTTCGAACTGAGCTCTGGAGAGTACGTTTAAATTGGTTGTAACCGGCTGCCTTCTTTAAGTATTATACTGGAAGTGTGACTCTACTAAACTGTTAGTCTTGTTGTCGGGTACAGCTTGGGCCGATACATAGTGGGGCATTTTAATTTTATTTTAATGATCAAATGGAACAATGTTTATAAAGTAATGAAATGAGGTACTACGTTCAGAATGTTATTATTCAGCTGGCTTTTTTTTTATATACCTGGTCTGGTTTGGATAAAATCACGCACAGTGAGATGTAATGTAATATGCTTTTAATGTTAATGATACTATTTCTTGACAAATTTACTTTTTGCTGAATTGGTTTTGATTAATGTGAACTATTTATTTTAGACATATCTTCGTGGCGTGGATATGTCTACCATTTTCAAACGAAGCAAACGTAAAAGTAATAATAGTTCATTTTATATGCATTGACAATTCCTGTATTCATGCATATCACACGTCATTCTAAGTGGACAAACAAGTACAAACTGGTTATAAACTTCTCTGATAGTTTCTGGGGACATCTATCAAAATCAAGTTTACAAAGAAGCAATTCTTTTTATAGCTGCGTATAATTCATGTTGTCGCAAGATTTAAGATCTTGTTTTTAAGGTAATTGAAATATGGGCTTATTACATTCAGGCAAAATAGGTGCAAGATTCAAGATTGTAAGATTAGATTATAATTCTGAATTACGTCCTTCTATTTCACTTTGGATTGCATGATAAAAAATAGATAATTTTACAATTTGAGCAGAAAAGGATTTATTTGCTGTCGGTGGTCTATTCTTTGGTTTAAGAAAAAAGAAATTTTATTTTAATTGTCTACCATTGGATGTGCAGTGCAAAACTTTCCAATGTGCATTCATTTGAGTTCAGGCTCTTAATTTTCACTACACGTTGAGAGATGAAACAGACGATTGTCATATAGGTTTCATAAAGAAAGAAACGCAAATGATATGTATTCTTTGGACTTAATGCTTTGCCGTGGTTTAACATTTTTATTAATTCAATCGCACATTCTTGTCAAATTTTATCAATTTAAACACCAAATTAAAATAACTTCAAGAATATATATTTCTTATCTCTTGCACGCAAATAGTTATTCATGGTTTTCTTATTCACAAGTAAGATCTTTACATCATGCTATCAGCTTAATCTGTCTTTTAAAATGCTTTATTCTCTTGCGCCAAAATCGTATGACCTTATCACAAGGTCAACGCAGCGTGATTTTTCTGGTCAGAGGTGAGCTACAAACTTATATGGAGGGCATGTCATCGTCGCATACATGTGTCTGATAGTGTCAAACATTTGCAGTGAAAATATGTTTCAATTATATGATTTAGAAATAGTTTCCGTCCAAGGTTAATGAATCAGTGTGAAGAAACAAATTACAGCAACATCTGTAATATCAATTCTTCTTTCTGATTTCTGAAAACTATTAATAAAAAGTAAGCCATTGAAAAGAATGTATAGTGAGACTGACATTAGTGACAAGGAAAATAAACGTCTAAATTTTTAAACTGGAAATGTCATGGGAAAAGAAGATAGAAAACATGATGACAAATATATCGCTTATCTGGTCATTTTGATCGGGCATTTCAAGCACTTATCATCATTAGTAGTGAAAAGGGTGAGATTAGCGACAATGGGAATTAGCATTAAAAACACCCCCTGGGTAAGATTAGCGACAATGGAAATTTAACATTAACCACCCTGGGTAAGATTAGCGACAATGGAAATTTAACATGGGCAAAAAACCCTGGGTAAGATTAGCGACAATGGAATTTAACATTGGAGAAAGGAAAAAAAGGAAATATTGAGATTAGCGACAAAGGCATTCGAACAATGGAAAAAAATATCGATTCTAGGGACAAAGGCAATTGAACATGGGGAATAGAGTTTGGGTCTGTCTAGGGACAAGGGGAATTGAACATGGGAATAGAGTTTGGGTTTGTCTAGGGACAAAGGGGAATTGAACATGTTAGAAAAAAAAAACTACTTTAGGGACAAGGGGAATTGAACATGGGATATTTTTTTTTTTAAATTTTTTATAAAGGGGTAGGCAATCGAAAGGCTATCTCTTTTCGAGAAATGTGGGTAGCCCTGAAAGGGGTCTTTGGGTTTATGTTAATATTAATATTAACATAGACGGCATCTGTCTGATCCATCTTCTTCTTAAACTCCTTCTAACTGCAGGTCCATACACAAGTACCCTCTTGAGGCATCCTTGTCTTTCTATGTAAACTCTTCTCATCCATAGACTAGTATCTGTCCTATCAACAACAGTCCACTTGGACCGGACATACATGAGCATGTCCGTCCTAAACATCATGGAAGACACAAGGGTGGATGATTCAACTGTGGTCCACATCGTGAGGCGACGAGAACAGGTGAATTAATGCAGTGAACTGCGCTTATTTATAGGTAGAGGAAGGATTGAAACGGATTGAGTTCATTCACCAATCCGAACACGCGTTACAAAATTCAGTCAGTCCGCATCCAATCCGAAGAGAGCAGTCTGTGACGTCATAAAGTCTATATAGATTCGCTAGCGCCTGTGTGCTGTCAATCTATGCGACAGTGATTCAACATGACGGAAACTCAGAAAACGATCCATTGGGGTGCACCAGCAGTGGAGACCGCCCAAGGGAACCCGGACTTACTTTCAGAAGAGGTACATTGGGATTTTGTGGATTTTTTTACCTCGCAAGAATTTGTTCCGGAACCTTCGTCTCATTCTTCATTACCGCAAGTGGAGAATTTTAGACAGAGACAGAAAGAAGAATTGGAGAAATTTATGCAACGACAAAAGGAAGCGGAACAAGCTTTTCTCCTACAGCAACAGCAACAGCAACAAGAAGAGGTAAGAAAAAAACAAGAAGAAGAAGAAGTAGCAGCAAAGAAACAAGAGGGTGAAAATCAAACGGCTACGGTACTGTTGGACATTTTAGCGGAGTTAAGAAGTCTGAAACAAATGTATCAGACTTCTTTATCACGACCGAAGAGAATACGACCTTCCCGAGCTAAACACGCCAACCCTGTGACTAAGCCTATCGTACTACCCTTAGTAATTTCAACCCAATCATCATCATCAGAAGTAGGCCTCGGCCGTGGCAAAGGCTTAAGGCAGTTAAAGTTGATTGCTTAAACTCACCCCTACACCAAAAAAGGCCCTTTTCAGGGCCACCCACTTCTCTCGGAAAGAGATAGCCTTTCAATTTGCCAATAACTCAAAAATCAACAAAAAAAAACATTTTACCCTTATAGTACATGTCTGTGTATGAGTGCGTGAGTGTAGCTTCTTATTTTAAAATCAAAACTCAAAGACACTTACCTTATATAATTAATGTATTCTTTTCTCCATAGTTACAATCCAATTCACAATTCACAACAGAACACTTTATAAATTACATTCACTTCTTCTGTTTCTGTTTTTTACTCTCTCTTTTTTTTCAATTTCTTCACCGTCACAGTCTTTTCCTCCTCTTCCTCCTTACTTTCTTCCCTTCTTCTTTTCTTCTCCTGTTTCTTTTTCTTCACCTGGCTGCTTTCTTCCTCTGAAGAATCTCTCTTTTCTTCTGAAGAATCCCTCTTTTCTTCCGACTCCTCTTGTTTCTTTCTTGGGCAATCTGGAGACCAATGTCCTTTTTCTTGACAATAATAACAGGTATCTTGACTTTTGTCTTTTCTAGCCCCTGTTTTTGTTCTTTTTTGACGGTCTGGACACTCTGAAGACCAATGCTCTTTCTTCTGACAGATATAGCAAGTATCTTGACTTTTATCTCGAAAGGAAGGAGAGTAGTCCGTCGGCTGGTCTGAAGAGAATTTTCTAATGACCCCTCGCAAAGCTCTGATGAAACGTTCCATCTGGGTAGTCTCTTCCATCGTTGTGCTCGGTTTGAGAGTGAAATGAATAGTGAAAGGACAAGACACACACCCTTTTTATATACACTGGTTTGCCATGACTATAAATTAGTCTATGGTGTATAAACTTGAGTCATTTGACGTTTTTCACTCAAGATGAAACGATCCTATTCATTCGAGAAGAAAGAAGAAGAAAGTAACAGGCAGAAACGTGATCTATCGCCTCGTACCAGAGCTGAAGTCTTGGCACAAATTCATGCCAGTGATTTTGAAGAGGACATGAGTGAACCAGAATCCGAACCCTCTAAACAAAGTTCACCACCCTTAGTCAACCCTGAAAAGTACTATTCCATTCGAGAGACGGAAAAGCGCTCCTCTAGGAAATTTAGAACCACGGCTTACACCTACACAGTGAAGTTTAAAGATTTCAAGTCCGACGTACCATTGGAGAAAGCAGAAGGGTTTATCACCGAGATGTGGGATTCTTTGCTCACCGCACTCAAGCGACAATGTCAACCCAAAGAAGACGATCGCTTGACACTATCCATAGATCACGACAGCTTGAAATCCCCTGTTTGGATCGAGTTTAGCAGACCCGCAGAACTAACCCCTTCCAAAGTCATGGACAAGATTCAACACGTACAACAATCTAATGACCAGTTTGACATCACCGATGGTAAAGCCACACTGAAAATGGCCCACGTCTCTCCTCCTCAAGGGACCGGACAACGCAATAAGGTGTTATTGGTGAACGACCTTCGCAACACCAAAAAGAGTCTCGTCCAAATTCACAATTCTCAAGACCAGATGTGTTTAGCCCGAGCCATCGTGGTGGGACTAACCTATGCCAACAAGAACGACACGGTAGAATGGAAAAGAGCCTGGAAAACTATTCAACGATCCAACCGAGCCAAACAACGAAACGAAGCAGAACTCCTGTTACAACAAGCCGGACTGTCCAAAGACACACCCTGTGGCATTCCTGAGATGCAGAAATTGCAAGATGTCCTAGCTCCACTCTACACCTTGAAAGTGCACCGTCAAGAAATGCGCGGACCTCTGTTGTTTCGAGGGAAAGACTTTAAGGACGGAAAATACATTCATGTCTATTATCATGATGACCATTTCGATACCATTACCCCTATCACTGGATTCCTGGGATACAGTTATTACTGTGAGAAATGTGACTATGGCTATAACAATCGAGAGCAATACAAACATTGAGGATGGAAATGCCCAGGATGTTTGGCCTCTCCACCCTGTCTGAGCGAAGGACAAGAAAGAGTACATTGTCCTGCTTGTCTGCGCACGTTTGTCAGCCCTGCCTGTTACCAACAACATCTGAAGACGCAAGGTTCACAGCAGAAATGTGCTTGTCAACTGCTGAGATTGTGCCCTACGTGTCGACAAGGCCTACGTACCAATAATGCCAAGGCACACGTATGTTCAGGAAATAAAAAGTGTCACATTTGTCACCACATCGTGGACTTGAAACACGAATGCTACGTGCAAAAATACCAACCCCCACCAGAGAAAGAGGACGGTCACAAAAAGAAAGGCAGTTTCATCTTTTTTGATTTCGAATGCATGCAAGAGACTGGCATTCACATTCCTAATTTCTGCGTGGCTCATCGAGCGTGCGAGAAGTGCATTCAAGAACCTATCTTCAGTCATTGCCCTCACTGCAGCAAGATTCCCGGAGGGCGTGAAAAAATCTTTCGAGGACCGAACACGTTAGCCGATTTTGCCCAATGGGTCTTAGACCCCATCGACAAGACGTGGAGCCAAGAGAACATCGAACGTTACGGAGATTGTCATCGTCATTCCACGGTGATGGCTCACAATTTCTCCGGATACGATGGACAGTTTCTTCTCAGATACTATACGGAACAAGGCACCGAACGTCCTAAAGTCACTTTGAACGGAGCCAAAATCATTTTCATGCAAGTGGGACAAGTGCAGTTTAAAGATTCGATGAGCTATTTGGCCATGCCTTTGAGTCGAATGCCTAAAACGTTTGGAATGACAGAAATGGCTAAAGGGTACTTTCCACACTTTTTCAATACGGAAACCAATCAACACGCCGTTCTACCCCATTTGCCTGAGGCTCACTATTACGACCCCGACAACATGCGTACCGAACAACGAGAAGCTTTCTACGCTTGGTACCAGACTCACACCTCGGACCCTTTCGACTTTCAGGAAGAAATGCTAAAGTATTGTCGTTCTGACGTGGACATTTTACGGCGTTGCTGTGGAAAAGTTCGAGAACTGTTCATGGAACACGGAGGGGTCGATCCTTTGAAAGAAGCTTGCACCATTGCCAAAGCGTGTTCCTTAGTGTATCGACAACGATTCATGCCTGAAAACACCGTGGCTGTCATCAGTCCTCAAACGACCCACTATGTCAAACGTCAATACTCGGTCAAAGCCCTACGTTGGTTACATTACTTGTGCGACAAGGAAGACAAATGGATTCAGCATGCCCGCAACGGAGGAGGCGAAAAGACCATCGGAACGTATTCGGTCGATGGCTGGGACTTAGAAAACCCCAAGATCGTGTACGAGTTTAACGGTTGCTTACTTCACGGATGTCCCGTCTGTTACCCTGATCGTAGCACTAAAAATCAGTTTTTACAATGAACCATGGAAGACTTGTACCAGGACACTTGTCAGCGACGCCTAAAGTTAGAACAGCAAGGATACCAAGTGGTGGAAATGTGGGAACACGAGTACGATCACCGTATAAAAACCGATCCCGAGTTTAAACGTGCCGTGGAAAGTTACAAGCTGATGGACCCCCTAAACCCGAAGGATAGTTTGTACGGAGGAAGGACCAATGCCACCTGTTTGCTGTACCAAGGCGACGAAGAGAAAGGAGAAGAAATCAAATACTTGGACGTGTGTTCGCTGTATCCTTACGTGTGCAAATATTGTCGCTTTCCTGCAGGGCACCCACAATTGTTGACGGAACACATCGACCTGAAAAACATTCGACAACAGGCAGGCTTGATCAAGTGTAAAGTTTTGCCTCCCACGAACCTATACCACCCCGTCTTACCTCACCATTGCCAAGGCAAAATGATGTTTCCTTTGTGCCGTACTTGTGCCGAAACGTGCAACCAAGACCAGCATTGTCAGCACACCCAGGAAGAACGTGCCTTGACGGGAACCTGGGTCAGCGTAGAATTGTTCAAAGCTCTGGACATGGGATACCAACTGTTAGAAGTGTACGAAATTTGCCACTTTCCCAAGACACAACAATACCACAAGGGTGACCCCAGTCAGAAAGGCATTTTCGCCGACTACGTGGATGCCTTTTTGAAACTGAAGCAAGAAGCCAGCGGCTATCCTTCCTGGTGTCCCACTTCCGAAGACGAAAAGACATTCAAAGAGAAATACTATGAACAAGAAGGCATCTCTTTAGACCACATCGAGAAAGACGAAGGCAGACGGTCGTTTGCCAAAGTGATGTTAAATTGCTTGTGGGGTAAAATGGCACAACGACCGTGTTTACCCAAGACGGAATATTTGACAGAACCTTCCCGCTACTTCCAGATGATTCACGACAAAACCGAATACATGAAACACGTGGACGTCGTTCGCGAGGATTTGATCTTGGTCAATTACGAAGAAGGTCTGGACTTTGTACAAGACGACCCCTTTGGAAATGTCATCATTGCGGCTTACGTGACAGCTAATGCTCGCTTAAAATTGTACGAAGCTTTAGAACTGTTAGGGGAACGTGTCCTGTACTTTGACACGGACAGTTGCATTTACATCCATCACCCGAGTCAACAGCACCCTGATATCGAAGGAGACCGTTTAGGAGCCTGGACAGACGAACATCCCGACGACAAGATTCTAAGTTTCGTCAGTGGTGGTCCCAAAAATTACGGCTACGAATACCGCGACCCACACGCAGAACTGCACACGAAGTGCAAAGTGACAGGACTGACTCTGAATTATCGTACCAGTCGTGTGGTGAACTTTGGGGTATTGAAAGAAGCCTTGCAATCGGGAGAGGATGGAAACTTTAAAGTGACCACCTATCAACCCAACAAGATTGTACGTTTACCCACTCACCACATCGTCAGTCGATCCTTGGAAAAAGTCTATCAAATCGTGTACCAGAAGCGAGTACGACTTCCCAATCATTTCACCTTACCTTATGGACACGTCGGTATTGGCCTGCATATAAAAAGGAACCCTAGGCAACAAGATGAATACTTTCAGAGAAACACAAAACAAGTTTAGACAGGCACAATTCAAGTGTGGGGCTTCTGAAGTGGAATGCGATTGTGAGCCTTGCGACTTTTCAACCTGTGTTAGTGACGGTGCCAGAAGAACCCGTCACCCAGGACGGGACTGTCGTGGACAGGCCTGAAAGACCCTTTCGGGAGGACACTTGTGTGACCTTACCCCCTACTATAGAACTGGTCAGAACATTACCCAAAACATGTTGTACAGACACTTGTGTTTATTCCACGTTAATGGTTATCATGTGCCTTTTATCCTTATACTTAAGCCTTTGGCTTTTATGTATTTTTTTGTCTTTCGTATTCATGTTTGAAACATTCAATAAACGTGTCCTGAAAAAAAGTATATAAACTCTTGTCTTGTTTGTTTTTCGTGTCACAAGTGACATTTCTCACACTATGGCTACCTCTGCTGTCTCTGCTCCCTCTTCCTCTACTGTCAAAGTCATCGACGAACACTTAGATCGTGCCAGTTGGGAGGCTTTGTATCTTCGCCATCCTTTAACATGCTCATTGCTGGACCTAGCGGTTCAGGCAAAACCGAATTCGTCAAACGTTTGATAGAACATAAACATCATTAGATCGATCGACCACCTCAACGGATCGTGTGGTGTTACAAAGAGTGGCAATCGGCGTGAGAAAGTCAAGGCGATTCCATCGTGTTTGTGGAAGGCATTCCTAAAGAAGACGACGGCATCGTCTCTGACTCCCGTCTAACCCATTTGGTCATTTTTGACGACATGTTAGGAGAAGACGAAGAAGAAATTAAACTGTGGTTCACGCGCAAAGGGCATCACCGTAATGTCAGTGTCGTTTACATCACCCAAAATTTGTTTCAACAAAGTAAAGCCCATCGCACCATCAGTCTCAATGCGCATTACGTGGTCTTGTTTAAAAGCCCTCGAGATAAATCGCAAGTTCAAGTCTTAGCCAAACAGTTAGGAACGCCTTGGCTGACTCAGGCGTACGACGATGCCACTCAAACTCCACACGCCTATTTACTCGTCGATTTGAAACCGACAACCCCCGAGGATTTGCGATTTCGTACCCACTTGTTTCACCACTGGTGCCAAGACGGAGGACCTGTCCTGTACACGTCTCCGTCCTCGACTTAACTTCATTCCACAAAAAAATCTATAACAACCTCAGACAGTTTTCGTCTGTCTCACACAACGTCAACATGACGTCCCTTCAGTCGCATCTTCAAAATTGATTCGTGCCTTGTAAGGCATCGGTCGAGAAAAAAATCACAAATACGAGCTCGTGTCTTAGAAGCTAGTCTCAAAGAAGTCTTACGATGGTTCACGGTGACGGCACGTCAATTACTCCAAGGAATCATTCAGATTCCTCATCAAACCAAACGCTTTTTCGATCGAAACAAAGTCGCTTTGGTCCAACTGGCCGATTCCCGCATCGACACTCAAACCAAAAAGCAAATCATTTTGAAACCTGGACGGAGCGGTACTCTAGGAGGGGTCATCATTCGCTCTCTCTCTTAAGATGGGATCCTAATGCCCCTAAACTTCTCCCCAATAAAAAAGTCCAACGAAGCCCCAAGAAGAAGAAAAAGACAAGGTCCCCAAGAAGAACTTCTCCAGTGGCGGGACCCTCCTCTTACCAGACACCACCCCAGAAAAAGAAAAGAAGCCCCCAGAAAAAGAAACAGAGATAAAGTCCCCAGAAAAAGAAAAGTCCACAGAAGAAAACTTGTCGCAAGAGAGGCACTTCGGCCAGGACGCAACTTTACACTCGCAAACCACGACCTGCCACGGCGGTGACCGCATCTCCGGCACCCTCACGTTCATCCACTTCTCCGTTGATGACACCAAGAACTGAAGAGTACTTGGAGACGTTGATCACACCAAGAACTTCTCCGTTGATGACCCCAAAAATTACTTCCCCAGTGGCAGGACCCTCCAATTTAGTGGCAGTGACTCCAGCTCACAAAGTACCTTCTCCCAAAATCAAAGTTCAAGAAAGATCGGGCATGTTACAAAGTTTACTGGATTTGTCCAAGCAAGAACTGGCTCGATTTAGTCCGTTACGTACCCCTGCACGACGTGTCATGCCTGTCCTCAAATTGATACGACGTAAAGACAATCAGTGGCGACGCGTTCCAGTATAAAAAAGGTGTGTGTGACCAAGTAGGGTATCAGTGGTTTTTTTGGTGCTACTGAAGACTCAAAGATGTCACCCTCCAGAAAACCAAAAGGAAAGAAAAGGAAAGGACTACCACCACGTTTAGTCAAACATGGGGACATGTTATCTGTCCTGTCCAAAGCTTCTCCACCTCTACGAAAAAAAAACTCATTCAATCGGCCTCCAAAGAGGTCATCGATACCGTGTGTGAATGTTGTTTGAACGTCTTGAAAGGCACGATCCCTTTGTCCAAACACCAGAAACAATGCTTAAGCAAACATCGTCACGTTCTTCGCCAAATGGTTCAAAAGAAAATTCCGATTCGTCAAAAAAAGAAGATGTTGGTCCAACGTGGAGGCATTTTACCTCTCTTGTTAGGCCCCTTACTGAAAGGAGTCTTGGGAACCATGTTGGGAGGACTGGTGGGAGCAAGATAAAAAGGCCCTCGGAAGTCCCAAGATTTCAGAATCGACCCCTGACAACCCCATGGAAGGACGAAAACTAGCTTTAGTGCCTTACAAACGATGGATGGAATACCATCGGTGGCAAGAACAACACACCCCGCATTTACTTCCCAATCCCCATTTGAGCGAGATGTCTCAGTTACAACACGAATTGCAGTCCTTGATGGATCGCCAAGATTTGTCCGAAACAGAAAAATCGCAAAAGTACGGTCAACTCTTGCAACGACTGCAACTCTTTCACCAGAAAGCTTTAGACTAAACAGCTCTACCCACTCTGAAAGATTTTAAGACCTTGATGAAAAGTCCAGCACCATCACCAGTACCAGTACCAGTACCACCACTACCAGTGACCAAGACAGAAAAAGGAAAAGAAGAAGAAGAAGAAGGGTTTCAAACTCCACCAGAAAAAGTATGCAAGTTAACACACCACCTACCTCCAGAATTGGATGGATTAAAAAGATGATGGCCACCCCTTCTTCATCACAAGAGAAAAAGAAAGTGAAGACAGAAGTGAAGACAGAAGTGAAACAAGAACCGATATCCCCCGCTCAGACATCCTCCTCTTCAACACCTATTGCCGGTCGCACACGCAAAGCATTGCAATCCAAGAAAATACCCCAAGAGAAAAAGAGTAGCATCCTCCAAGAGTGGGTGTCTTATTAACACACCAACCAACACAAAAAATGGAAAAAGTCTTAGCCAGGATTTACTACGATCCTTCGCATCCTGCAGGTTACGCAGGAGTTCAAAAATTGTATCGTGCTGCCAAAACGCGACTGAAAAGTCTCCGTTTACCTCAAGTGCAACGATGGTTACAAGAACAAGCTACTTACACTTTACACAAACCCATTCGACGCAAAGTTTGCCAGAAGTCGCACCCGAGTGGAAGGCATCGATCATCAATGGCAAGCCGATTTAACCGATGTCTCTCATTTGGCCAGCTACAATCGTGGCTACAAATATTTGTTTTGTGTCATCGACGTCTTTTCTAAATTTGCCTGGGTCGTGCCCTTGACTTCCAAATCCAGCAGCGAGTTAGTGCGAGCCCTGCAACGAGTGTTGAAACAAAGTGGCCGTCACCCTCTTCGATGGCAAACGGACAAAGGCAACGAATTTCTGAACCAAGCTTTCCAAAAAGAGTTAAAGAAACGTGACATTCATTTTTTTACCACTGAGAATCCCGAAACCAAAGCCAGCATTGTGGAACGTTTTCAACGCACTTTGAAAGAACGCATGTGGAAATATTTTACGCATCACCACACTCTGAAGTACATCGACATCTTACCGCACCTGGTACAAGCGTACAACCAATCTTACCATCGAAGCATCGGACGTGCCCCGCAAGAAGTGACTCCCGAGAACGAAGTGTTGGTGTTTGAGCGCCTGTTTGGTACGTCCCAGACGAGGACTGTCCCCAAGAAAAGTGGAGAGTTGGCCGTAGGAGATTGGGTGCGCATTGGCAAAACCAAACGCACTTTCGACAAAGGTTACTTACCTAACTGGACGACCGAATTGTTTCGTGTCACTGGACGAGTGCATGGCCGTCATCCTGCCGTCTATAAATTGGAAGACATGAACGGAGAAGTGCTCAAAGGAACGTTTTATTTGCCCAAGTTACAACGAGTACGTTGGAAAGGATATCTACCCAGTTTTGATTCTTGGATCGACGCTTCGCAAGTCATCGACTATAAAAAGAAGTGACCATCATGCCCTTTCACAGAGACGCAGCTACGTCGACCACTCCTTCACCTAGTTCTTCTGTGCAAGATTTACAAAAACAACCCTTGTGGGTGTGGTGCGGAGAACGTGTGCCTAAAACGCAAATCGTCTTTTTCTGCCAAATCTTCGTGGTGTATTGTGTCATCGGGGCAGCCATTGCCAATTTGAGTTTGCAACAAGGAGACAAACAATTGTGGACCATTTTATTGAGCAGTTGCATCGGTTACCTGCTTCCCAATCCCTCCCTGAAATTCTCTTCCAACGGGAACCACGGGAACCTTGTGTCCAGTACCAGTGCCAGTCACCGCTCCAACCACAACCAGAACCCCATTTTGAGCGGAGACACGCCTCTGACGTCCAGTAACCCCTTGCACAGCCACAGAACTCTGGAATTATGAGTCACCAAAACCAATTTTACTTAACCTTACCCAGTGACAGTTCCATGGAGGTGTTTTCCCACAACACTTTGTGCTGTTACACGGCCAAATTACCTCAGGCCATCCCCTTAGATCACGAAGCCCATTGGGAAGTGGCTTTGGTAGAAATGATTCACCCAACACAAATCAAAAACATCACTGAAACTCAAAACACTTTTGACGTCGAAATTCTGGACCCAACAGTGCAGCAAACCATGACGGCCACTTCTCAACATAAATCACTTCCCAAGGCCCCAATACTCAGCAGTGACACTTCTCCTGCTCTTTACGTGTATCACTTTAAAATTAACTCAGGTCATTATTTTAGTGGTCAACATCTGGTGGAGGCCATCGCTGACAAATTCTATGCAACCTTTGACAAAGTTCTGCCCAAGCTAAATAAACGTGTCACCATTGAGTACCACAAACAGTCTTACCGTCTACTCATCAGATTTGAAAGTGAGGATAGAAGTATACGTATTAAATTTTGCCCTGGATTGTATGACATTTTAGGTGGAGACCTCAATTTCGTCACGGATAAGCAGACCAAAAAAATTCACATCGCAGAGATTGACAACAACGGGCATTTTGCGAGGTATTTTCGTTTCCGGGTAGAACTGAACCAGGGACAGAATTTGATCTTCGTGTACTCCGATGTGGTGGAGTACAACGTGGTGGGACACACCTCCGTGCCGTTACTGCGTGTCATTCCTTTCAAAGTAAATTCTGCCACGGCCACTGACGAGGAAGGTGGAAACACTTATCACGTCCACCGCGAATTTGTCCATCCTCACTATTTGCCTGTCAGCAAGTCGTATTTGGACACGGTCAACATTGCTATAAAAGGAGATTTGGGACAAAATATTCCATTCACCAAAGGAAAAGTCACGGTGAAGCTCCATTTTCGAAAACGGTTCTCTCACGACTCGTAAGTCATGTATCCAGTGTACCGAGGGGCTGCTCGACAGCGAGGACACGGTTTAGGAGATATGTTAAAATCGGCCTTTCGTTCGGTGGCTCCGGTGTTGAAACCGATGGTGACACGCGGATTGCACGCCTTGAAAGATGCGGCACTGACGCAAGGCAAAGAATTTCTCCAAAATGTCATCATCGACAAACAAATCCCTAAAGAAGCTTTCATGAGGGCAGGCAAAAATGTCTTGCTGCAAACGGGTAAAGATCTTTTGGGCCAACGAGACACACCTATAAATGCCCTGCACGCTACCGAGTCAGGCATTCAGCAAGGACAAGGCAGAAAGAGACGACGAAGAAAACACCCTTTCACCAGACTTCACACTTCTAAAACTAGAAAGGCCAAGAAAAGAAGAACCGTTCGAGACTTAGACGTTTTCGATTATTGAGACACAGCAACAAAAAAATGATGCACCCAGAGTCATGCGCCTGTTCCAAGTCGGAACTGGATCTGTTTGCCATGCCGCCCACCATGATGACCATGCAAGAATCCCAATGGGTGGAATTTCATCCCGTTTCCTCATTGGCAGATTCCGCTCCCATCGAGTTTGAAATCAAAGGACAACCCGAAGATTACATCGATCTGAATAGCACTTACTTGTACTTGAAAATCAAAGTTCTAGATAAGGATAATGGTGCAGTAGAAGACACTGAGAATATAGCTCCCGTCAACAATTTCATGCATTTCTTGTTCAGCTCAGTGGACTTGTACTTGAACAACAAACTGGTTAGCAGCAGCATGGACACTTACCCTTACCGTGCCTACCTGGAAAATCTCTTGACATACGGAATAGATGCCAAGAATACTCATCTCAATGCCTGTGTGCTATGGGAACCTGACGAAGCGAAGGCGTTTGAGGAAACAGATAAAGACAATGACGGCTTTGTGGAAAGACGAAGCAAAATCCTAGGTGGAAAGAGTTTAGAACTGATGGATCGTTTGCATTTGGACATGTGGTTGCAAGAGAAATATTTGCTAAACGGGGTCAATGTCCGCTTGAGACTGAATCGTAGCAGTGCCGCTTTCCATTTGTTGCCTGATACTGATGCTGGCAATCCTAAAAGCAAAATCGAGGAGGCCAA
Source organism: Sinohyriopsis cumingii (assembly GCA_028554795.2). NCBI lineage: Eukaryota > Metazoa > Mollusca > Bivalvia > Unionida > Unionidae > Sinohyriopsis > Sinohyriopsis cumingii. The sequence continues at coordinate 51,316,409 of CM068828.1, read as the reverse complement.
ACTCTACGTACGACGCGTGGAAGTGTTACCCAAAGTGGGAAACGACATCAGTCAAACGTTGAGCAGAACGACCGCCAAGTATCCCATACGAAGGGTGGAAGTGAAAACGTTCACCATTCCCGCTAGCCATCATTCCATGATCGAAGATCATCTGTTTCAAGGACAGTTACCCAAACGTTTAATCCTTGGTATGGTCGAGAATGAAGCCTTCAACGGAGCCTTCAAAAAAAATCCTTTCAACTTTCAACACTTTAAGGTGAAGAAAATCGAAGTCAGTCGCGATGGCAAGACCTTGTGTACCAGACCTTTCGAACCTGACTTTAGTGACACGAAGATGAATTACTTGAGATCGTACTTGTCCTTGTACGAAGCCACCGGCCAGTTAGGAACCAACACCAGTCACGGCATTACGTACGAAGATTACGCAGGAGGCTATGCTTTGTGGGCTTTCGATTTCACTCCAGACCAAGGCAGCGACGAGGGACATTTCCACCCTATAAAATCAGGCCAGATTCGTGTGGAACTTCAGTTTGCAGAACCACTGGACAAGACAGTGAACGTCATCCTGTATGCAGAATTCGATAATACGATAGAAATCAACAGTTTGAGAGAAGTCATTCTAGATTATTAGAAGCCATGGAAGACTGTTCTCCCTCTTTACCTAGTGGAGAAGCTTTGAAGATGGAATGTGAGGAGACCGTGGAAGGAGAATCCCAACACAAAGACGAAAAGGACATCGTGATCAAGTCGAGATGTCCAGAACAAGAACAGCAATTGGTCTCCTACTGTGCTACATACCTGGCAGACACAATTACGACATGGATGAAGCATGATTACTATGAATGTCAAAACATCAGTCAAGAAGAAAAATTCAACGAATATCTGGACGAAGCTTGGAGTCTGTTTAAAAAAGACGTGTTACGTTGGTGGTATAAAGACTTGCGTGAACATTTGTGTCCTCCATTAACGACTCGAGACATCCATTACATCAAAGCCCTCTTTGACAAATTCAAAGAGAAAGTCGAGATCGAAATTGATTACTTATTATCAGCAAAAGAACATTTAGTGACTTATTTTGATCGTGATTTTTCTAGAAACGATGAGAAAGTAAATCGTTGATTTTGTGACTAGTATGCTTATTTTGTTGTCTTCAGCTAGGAAACGTAGTGTCCATCCATGACTCAATGACTTGCAACAGTGGAAATCACAATTTCATTCACAACTTTGCCACCCCTGTTTAAAGTAGAGTGTAAATTGAAAAAAATGTTTGTCATTTGAAAAAAATGTTTGATGTTATATTGTTGGATTATTGTTAAAAAATGTTAGAGTTGTTGGTTAATGTTAAGTGATTTTGAATAAAAAATGTTGTGTTTTGAAAAAAATGCATTTGTGGTTTGTTTGGCTAAAAGAATGTTTGATTCATGCTCTTTGACTTCTTACTATCCCTCTCATGACACTCATTGAACGTTGCGGCTCGAAAACCGTGGAGGGATGTTTTCCTTCACGTCCGCGCTTTGACTTTAAGAACCGGGTTGTTTCCAGTCTAACCATCCATTGTCGACTCATCCTCCTACGAAGATGTGCTCCAAACTAGCTAAGCTAAATGAAGCCTACGTGAATTTGCATAGGGTCAGACACAGTCTGATACCAAAGCCAGAAGAGATAGAGAATGTGAGAATGTTAAAAGTTACTGAAGACCTGATAGAAGAGCTCTTCAGAGAAGAAGTGAACAGGGAGAAAGAAGAATGGACAGAGAAGTACAGACTTCAGAGACAGCAGCAGCAACAGCAACAACAACAGCAACAGCAACAGCAGCAGCAACCTGAACCTGACAGAGGCTTTGTCGATTGTCGTATCGACACCAAAGAGTTCTTCTTCTCTTTCCGAAGAAGCAGACCTATCGCCAGAGGACATCGCATTCTTAGAAACTAAAAAAAGATTGCCATAACAAGAAAACAGCCCTTTTCAGGGCTACCCCAATACTTTAGAAAAGAAATAACTATCCATTTGCCAATGTGAGTAGGTAGAGTAGTGTGAATATAAACACTAACTCTTTTTTTCATAGTGCGAGTGTATGTGTTTGTGTATAAGATTGTGTGTTGGTAAGTGCTCACGTACGTTGGTGTGGATAGTAGATTAAAATGATTTTTTTTGGTGTTTGAGGTGTGGGAGAGTAGATTTGGGGGTTGGATTGCTTTGCGTATGTGGATAGTATATTGAAGTGATTAATAAAAAATTTTTTTAGAATAGTGATGAGCAGTATAAAAAAGTGACTAACTGTTTATTTTAAGTCCGCGCGTTTTAAGTGATGATCTAGGTTCTATCAATTTTGTGTCTTAGGGGGATGTTTTCCTTCACGTCCGCGCTTTTAGTATCAATTAAAAGTCACTCGTCAGTCCAGCTACCCTTGTTGATTGATCAACACTAGAAAAATGAGTTCACTATTCGGCAAACGGAGGAGTGGGATAGTGAAGCCACTCAACCCTCGTCAGCTCTTCCAACCACTTCAGTCAATTGGACCAATGATTGGAGTAGGCGTTGTGTCTGTGGTGCCAGACCCGGAAGGTGCCACCATTAGCCAGGTGCCTCTGAAGTTCCAAAAACAGTCCTTTTCAGGGCTACCCAATACTCAAGAAAAGAAATAACCATCAATTTGCCAATGTGTGTAGGTAGAGTAGTGTGATAATAAACACTAACTCTTTTTTAATAGTGTGAGTGTATGTGTTTGTGTGTTTGTGTTTGTGTTTGTAACTGCTCACGTACGTTGGTGTGAATAGTAGATTATGGGTTTCTTGATTGTTTCTTAGCGTATGTGGAGAGTATAGTTAGGGTTTTGTAACCGCTCACGTACGATTGTGTGGATAGTAGATTATGGATTTTGTTTATTGTTTCTTAGCGTATGTGGAGAGTATAGTTAGGGTTTTGTAACCGCTCACGTACGATTGTGTGGATAGTAGATTATGGATTTTGTTTATTGTTTCTTAGCGTATGTGGAGAGTATAGTTTGGGTTTTGTAACCGCTCACGTACGATTGTGTGGATAGTAGATTATGGATTTTGTTTTAATGATTTGCGTGTGTAAATAGTAGATTTGGGGTTTGTTTATTGTTTCTTAGCGTATGTGGAGAGTATAGTTAGGGTTTTGTAACCGCTCACGTACGATTGTGTGGATAGTAGAATATGGATTTTGTTTTAATGATTTGCGTGTGTAAATAGTAGATTTGGGGTTTGTTTATTGTTGCTTCACTTATGTGGATAGTATATTATATGAAATGAGAAAAGTAGGGGATGTTTTCCTTCACGTCCGCGCTTTTCGTATAAGAACCCACAGTATTCGTCGTTCAAACCATTCTACAAAGAAGATGGCTTCGAACCACCTTGACAAAATGCAAAAATTACAAGACGTTTTAGACAATTTAGGAATAATGGAGCAGATGTTAGTGAGACTCAATGAAGACCACTATTCCTATAGTCCCCATCGTGTAAAGATGGAAATTAATAACGTAAGAAAAGTAAAGGACATAATAAGTGGTGTCATGAAAGAGATAAAGGAGGAGAAGGAGGATGAAGAGGAAAGGATAAGAATACGAAAATGGAATGAAAAAATTGAAAAAGAAGAAGAAAATGAGAAGAGGAAGAAAGAAGAGGAGGAAGAGAAGAAGAAAGAAGAGGAGGAGAAAGAAAAAGAAGAAAAAGAGTGTAGGAGAGAAAATAAGAAGTTGGTGGAGAAAAAGAAGAAATTAGAAGCAGAAGAAGAAGAAGAAAAACCAAAGGCCCTTTTCAGGGTCACCCACATTTCTCGAAAAGAGATAGCCTTTCGATTGCCTACCCTTTATAAAAAATTTAAAAAAAAAAAAAAACCCATGTTCAATTCCCCTTGTCCCTAAAGTAGTTTTTTTCTAACATGTTCAATTCTCCTTTGTCCCTAGACAAACCCAAACTCTATTCCCATGTTCAATTCCCCTTGTCCCCAGACAGACCCAAACTCTATTCCCCATGTTCAATTGCCTTTGTCCCTAGAATCGATATTTTTTTTCCATTGTTCGAATGCCTTTGTCGCTAATCTCAATATTTCCTTTTTTTCCTTTCTCCAATGTTAAATTCCATTGTCGCTAATCTTACCCAGGGTTTTTTGCCCATGTTAAATTTCCATTTCGCTAATCTTACCCAGGGTGGTTAATGTTAAATTTCCATTGTCACTAATCTTACCCAGGGGGTGTTTTTAATGCTAATTCCCATTGTCGCTAATCTCACCCCTTTCACTACTATCATTTAAAATATTTTCCTGCAATTACTGATCATCTGAAGATGTAGATACACGAGCTGTTAGTCCTCATAAATTAGTCCTCATAAATTAGTCCTCATAAATTAAATATTGATATGTTATTCGCAATACAAATACCATTCGATTCTAACATCCCTTGCGATAGTTCAGTTTGCATCACCTTTTGGAAAAAAAAATTATATATGTTGTAAATCTGGAAGTGTTGATGTAGAAATTTCGATTAGATCAAACAAACGGTATATGGAACTAGCCATTCAACACAGCAGTGGACCATAACAATGATACTTATCCTGCCCGTTAATTGCCAGCATCCTCTGTAAGACGTGTTAACGTAGCCAATATTTCTTTATATCTGGACCTGTTCATTTACATACGCCATTACGTTTCAAGGACTGAGAACAAGAAAAAGACATACATTTTCTAAAACGTACGTTTCTTTTGTGCCTTCATCAAAGACTGAGAAGAAGAAAGACATGTATTCTCTGAAAGTCCACGTCGTTTCAGCCTTTTCATGCCTATATTAAGACCAAACTACATACTAGAATGTAGTTGCTTTAGTCTAACATACAAAGAAAGGCAAAAGGAATTGTCAATGCACAGTCCGATGAAACTCATATAATAATTGCAGAAACCGTTCTAGGACCGGCAAAGTCTCTTCTCAATGACATAATATGTGTGCATATGTATATACATATGCATGTATGTATGTATGTATGTATGTATGTGTATATATATATATATATATATATATATATATATATATATATATATATATATATATATATATATATATATCGTCGTCTTTAGAGGACACTACAAGATATTAAATGGATATAATATACTCATTAATAAGAAAAAATATAGGACCTGAGAGCATGAACGGGTTCGAAATATGCACATAAATATCACCCAAAGCAATACAACAATCATATATAAAATTCAGTTTTGTACTAAGTTTAATGTAATCATCATGTAAGCAGCACAATATAAAATGTCCGCAAAACGGACTTAATCGGGCAGTATGGGTCACGACATCTGGTTGTGAGACTTTCCATACAATCATGTGTACATGCTAAGTAGTAATGTCCTATTTTATCTCATCTTTAATCTTATCCCATATTTTTCTATCCCAAGCCTTTTCTAGTCTTAAGTATATGCATTACTTCCAGAGATCTTATTGATTGCACAAGGGGCTCGAGTAGTGTTAAAAGTGTGCAATGGAGGTGATTTTGTGAAATTTAGGATGATTTGACATAAGAGGCCAAAGCAAAATCCGTCTCAATTCATTGAAGCAAATGGCGACGAATACTGTCTATTGCATGGGCCAGCGGCACGTACATTCAATCCAAACTTGTCATATTATGGCGGCCATATGTTTATCATGTCTCATGTAATAAAATGATTAAGCTGAAGAAACTAAAAACAAACCTAATCGCGTGGAAAATTCGTCTAATTTGGCAAGGATGCCCTTGATAAGGTGTTCGTGAAAGAAGAAAAGAAGCATTTTATGGGCAATTATGGTTGTAGATAGATTTCGATTTGTGGCGAAAGTTTCGTCCGAATTATTTTAATTGCATAATTTGTTTCATGTCTACAATAATTACCATTATTTCTCAGTAGTGTAGAATATCAATTAAGTATTTGCCCATTATTGATCTAAAGATAACAGTTATGATAGTTATGTATAGGAAAGATACAGACAGCTTTGACTTCGTTGTGGTAACCATATTGATATACTTCATATATATTTCAATCTACACAGGTTAGAGCCCATCCGTAGCAGTATACATCAGACGGTAACACGACACTGCTTTTGATTCTTTTGTTCTAATTTGTTAAATTCTCATTCACATTTTCTATGGTTCTTTAATGAAATATAATTATAGACTTTTGGATCATTAGAGCTCCATTTCGGAGCCTTAAAATGGCATATGCAGGAGAACGGTCTTCTCATTGTCGCGATGGAAATCGTCCATCAGTAACAACCTAACAGAGAAAGTCTGCTTTTGAAAACCATTTATTACTAACCATATTATAAAGTCAAATTCAGTTTGAACTTAGATGGTCGATTGTGAACTCAGTAAGTCAAACTGTAATGATCACTTCTAGAAGTTTGTAGGTGGACCCATTCAATAGCTTCTTAAACACAGGTTGTAGGTTACAGTAATATTATAGTTTAATGTTTCGTGGTTATTTAAGATGGTGATTTTGCTCCATTCAGCACACACTTGTCGATAAATAAACGCTAAGATATTTATTATCTAGGAATGTTAGAGCATTTAGTAATGTATGTTGATTTTTATATTTGTTTATTCAGTCAGGCAAAATAGCATGTGTTATGAGATAGTCAATTGTGAACTGAGTGAAAATGGAATGATTAGTTTAACCATTGTTTCAATACACATGGATGATGGTAGATTGACATCAAGACAGTTTTTAAAAGTATGATATAATAACCTGTGAGAGCAGATTTATGTGATGCAGGATAAATAATGTTTTCATCTTTTATTTTTAGAATCAGATATTTGTGTAGCTGAAATTAATTAGAGGTGATGTTTGCCACACTACATTAGTCTACCGGTATGAGCCCGTTAATTGTTTTATCTGGGGACTTAAATCTTCTCTGAATTTGGTTTGAATATAGACAACGTCTTTTAACGTTTTTGTCCCTTGGTGTATTGTTATTGGTTAACATCTTTAACTAGATGCTGAAACATTGCCAACAAAACAACAACGTTTCTCCACTAAATGAAAACATTACACCAAACAAATATATCACCTCCAAACAAATATCAGACTATGCTATTTTAGCTTCTTTCTGTTTTTGTACATTGTGCTTTTAGCGTACTTTGATTTTGCTGACTTCTTGTTATGCTGATTTAAACGTTCTTTTTCAGATTTTTAAAACAGTACTTATAGGTTACAGCATTTGTATGGGAAAATATGAACGAGTTTTTCGAATGTAATTACTGCACGACCTTGGGAGTGCAGTATATCCATCCGCCAAAACGAGTTCATATTTTCCCATACAAATGCAGCAATCATTTTATTATCTGCTCATTTTCTTATTTTACACAGTGCTTAATTATATTAACAAAATGCACTACAAGAAACAAAGTAACTGCATGTATGCCGTATTCCAAGCTAAATACACAAGCGCATATTCATCATTACACAACAGCAACATTATTACTGTGCACATAACTCCGCCCAGATAAATTTGAACTTAGTCGCGCGCTCGACATCACTTTGGAAATAAAATAGCGTGTCTAGTTAAAATTGAAATTTGGAGTCATATTGTAGATGAATGCGCATTGAAATAACTTTTGCATTTGATCTGGAATGAATAGATTTTCGTATTCTTCGATTCTACGAAATTTCTTAATTATGGACTCGATTTATATGTGACAATTCCACATGAAATACATCGGATTGAAGAAGCGAGGGAGAAGCGTGTTGACATCTGCAAATGTGTTTCTGTTTCTGTCAATGAATGTTTGAAATCATAATGTGGGGAAAAAATGAAGCCTTTCAAATGCAATTATCAAAAAGACGCTATGGACTTGAATGCTTATTTCATTAGGAGTACTGTAAAGAAGATGCAATTACACTTATATTCGAAATTACAGTACAATTTCTAAATTTATAATCAAGATAGAGAACCTATGATATGGTTCATGTAATTCGGATTTGCAGAACTAAGAAAGTACATTTTGAGGAAATTCAGGATGTAAAACTAAGTATATTTTTGCCATTCTTATTACCAGCTAAAGAAGACAGTTTATGTCTTGTCACTTGTATGTTTGTAAGGACCCTTTCTTGCGTCTACTGTATAGCCAGCCTAAACCTGAAACATTGTATCAAAAAAGTTAACGCGGAATGTGCCAAAACAGTTGGCATATGGCAGTCCACGAAACATCTGCTTTACTTCATTCAGAAACAAATTTAATCATCCAAAACGTAAAGCGCCGACTACGCGAGTGTACATGATTTGTTTACAAATCAAAAGTGCTGGCATATGCGTCCATTGTTTGTTTACAATAGAAAGTAGTTCCTTTATGCACGTGAGTGCAATATGAAGGTGTGCAATATCGTAAAATACTGAACGATTCTGACAATGTAAAGTTAACGGAGAAAGAAATGAGCATATAATAATAGAACGATTTTCCACGTCGTTGTCTGAGTTCAACACAAAGTGGATATTTGGCATTTTATAGAGTAGCTTTTTCAAATTCTTTACTGACCATGATTTCTTTTCATTTTAATTATGTTCACCTTCAATTTGCATTAAAGACAATTTGAAATATGAACTAAATAAAATTTCAAGATGTTGACAAGGTTTGTTGCAAGTCAAATTTCAATCTTGCACACCAGAAGAGACAGGAATCTTAAACGTATAATTGGGTAAATTAAGTAACACATTTCAAGACAATTTCTTTGGGCAAAGAAGATAAAGACTTTTGTAAGTTAATAAAACGTTTCCATAGTTAAAGTTTTCTCAAAACGTATGTCCAAGATAATGGAGAGAAGAACGTAGAAAGAGTCAACAAGATAATAAAATACGCTGGTAAACAGAAACCAAGGAGTATTTGAAATACTGCAGCAAAGTAAAGAAAGGAAAACCAAGATCACAAGATAACACGCAAACAACACATGAAATTAATTATGACGACTTCAATTTAATTAACATGACAAGAAATGTGTTGTTCTAAGCATTAAAACAAAATATATGACTTTGAAAACTGGTGCATCTAAATTTTCATGTATAATTTGAACACACAATAATATTATGCCATTAGTAGCCCTGACAGAAGCAATATTGTCCCCAGAGGGTACACCACCGAACCAGACTAGGCATTTCAACGATATGTCGGTCATCATTATCATTTTTCACTATGTAATTTCAACCATTTGGTCTTCTCTTTGTACTCTAAATTTCTCGTCGCACTGTCGAGGACTGTTAGCCAGCTTTTTGAATAAGTCTCTTTGCTACCTCAATATTGATGCTGCAAAAAGATATAAGTCCAGCTTGTAAGTTCGTATTGTCTGCCATAGAAATCATTTCACCCTGTGAAATGTTCTTTCCTATTCAACAGTACCTGTTCCATTATTGTTAGGTCTATTATTTACACACCATGACAACTGTTGGCTTCTCAAACGGTGATGTACATGCTTTAGGTTCTTCGTTACCATTATTGATCACACATGTGTTGCTTGGAACTTTCTGTTGGAATTCTAGAATTGTTTTATCTCAAATTGCTTCATATATATGTCATTGTTATTTAACATGAGTGTAATCTTTAACAGGTAAAGATATTTTATATTCAGGCAGCTGTTATCGCATCTGGAATTAAACAAGATATTTCTGTACCAATTTGACTAATTCTGTTAATTTTTATCCGTTTAATGCATTAACTAAATCCCGCATCCAGATGGTGCCATGCAATGCACTCTACTGGTTTTAGCTGATTCTGCTGAACTCTCATGCCAAGCTATGATCTGTATCTTTTCACTGGGTTAATTGGATAGCTTTTAAGTTGCATATATCAAAACCATATAAAAGTGTACATGTGACACATGGAGTTTCGGCATAGTTAATGTGTATCTCGATATATCTGATGGTACCTTCACTTGAATGAAGTACATTAACCAGCTTTGACTATTAAATTCAATCACAGAAGAAAGGCAAGGTGTTGTACTTGTTAGTTGGTTTCATCCGAAGTTCAGTCATTTATGATAAAGCGTTATAGTTTATTACCCATTGGAGTAGTTTAAAAATGATACGAGATTGACTGTTCTTGTATAAATTCGTTCTCTATTTAATATTTTCCACAGTAACGTATACTTCTCTGTTGATTTTTCCATCTATAGTTTACGTTTTCTACATTATAATACCAGCTTTATCTCGTTCCCGTTACATCACTCTTTGCATCGTTGTAATTGGTACTCACAGTGAAAAGAGTACTGGTTTTGATTTCATCCATATAGTGCAATATTCTTCCAATTAATTTGGGGTACTTTGTGACACATATTTGTGCATAAAACTTTCGTGAATACGTTAAATTGAATATAACCAAAATTTTTGTCCGAAGATACGATCAGTGCAATGGTGCAATTGATATGCCTACTTTAATTGCAGATTTGGAAACAAAGATCTTATTTCTTCAAACATGTATCAGCATCTATGTGATTTTCATTATACCATCTATATTGTTCAACATAATGGATAAAATAATGTGGTCTTTGATATTGTATTTGAAGTGGGTTTCTAATGGCTTTTTTTAAGATATAGACGAAATTAAGTTCATATTTTCAATGTTATATCATTTCATTTCTTCGTTAATGACAATTAATTCCTTGCTAGGACATTACTTAAGTTGTAGTCTAATTGCCATGTTTTTCTGTGTCTACTCTTTTATTATTTACATCAAAGGCTTCCCTTTCCCTGTTATTAATGAATTAAGACAAATTCACATGCAAGGCATTTCTCAACGCTTTGAACTGGCTTACCTAAAATTACTTGCCTGAATTTAAATACTTTGACGCTAAAGTTAGAAATGTACATGTTTTTGGATTTATCATTGTACGTTTTATCATAGTTACATTGTAAATGTATCTGCTTACCACAGGTCATCCACGTGACTAATATCAACTCTTTTCTTGGGTAAACTTTTCTCCCTTGCTTTGGTAATGGGCAAGTAAATAGTTCAGCGGGGCATCAATTGATTTCAGTGTATTTTATTTTCTTGATGTCCTATTTAATTTGATTCCATATTGATATACTTATTAAGCGATTAGACTTCAGAACCGCGATGATGAAGTCTTAAGGTATTGTCTTTGTCGGCTATTTATACGGATAAATAATCATCTAGATAATACCTTACGCTTGATAAAATATCTTACAGTATTAGTACCAAGGCAACGGCTTGACCGTATATAATAGGTATTTATATCTTCAATTTTATAATAGGTATTTATATCTTCAATTATATAATAGGTATTTCTATCTTCAATTATATAATAGATATTTATATCTTCAATTTTATAATAGGTATTTATATCTTCATTTATATAATAGGTATTTATATCTTCAGTTTTATAATAGGTATTTATATCTTCAATTATATAATAGGTATTTCTATCTTCAATTATATAATAGATATTTATATCTTCAATTTTATAATAGGTATTTATATCTTCATTTATATAATAGGTATTTATATCTTCAGTTTTATAATAGGTAGTTATATCTTCATTTATATACTAGGTATTTATATCTTCAGTTTTATAATAGGTATTTCTATCTTCAATAATTTGCAACTTTCTGTTTGAGTCAAAAATCTGCCATCATTTATTTTTTTTCAAACACAGATGCATATGCAGAATCATTCTGTATTATTTTATTCTTCACGTTATTCCCCATAAACTCAATTTGGTATTAGATATTCGGTTGTGAAGTCAGTAACTGAAACTGAAATTGAAATGATCATCTCTAGAAGTTCGTCAAGATTCATATTTGGTGGCGGACCAAATGCAGGCTTCAATAACTTTTCCAAACTCACGTTGCTGACTACAGTGAGATCAAAGCTTTATGTTGCATGGTTATTTGAGTTGTTGATTTTTCTCGATTTAGTAGACATTTGTCGGTAAGAAAAAGCTATCAAATTTATTAGTTTTAAAAATTTTGGTTATTTTGTTTCATCTGAACTTCATTTATATAAAGTAAAGCGTTAACTTTTCAACCCGTAATCGATCTTGTCAAATAGATTATATGAAGTTATATGAAACTGGCTATTCTTGTATAAACTCGCTTTGTATTTGCTATTTTCCTTGTTATGAATAATATTCTATTGAATTTTTTTCCATCTATACTTTTCATTTTCTACATTTTGATACCAGTTTTATCTCGTCTCTGTTACACGGTCTTTGCATCGAATAATTGTTTATTTTATTTTTTATTTCTCTCTATCATGCCTTGCTTGTTGCATTTTATAATGTTAAAACTTCTGAATGTACCATTTGCACATGAAGTATAATATTAATGACAATTCTAAGAAATCATGTTGAAAGCCTTAGGGGGCACATGTACCGAAAACTGGAGTGTTATGTACTTCTCGGTACCGTAGGAAGAACTGGATATTTTAAACCCGAATAAACGTGCGCTGTTTATAAGTTCATCCATATACTGTAGCATCCTTCCCATACAAACTATATTTATAACGAAATAGAAATCATGCATAAAATTATGTATGCTTGATACATTCCGTTACAAAATTAGTATCAACTAAACGACCGTATAAATAGGCATTTATGTCGTCAATTATTTACAACTTTCCCTGAATAATTTCGAGCTGACTGCTGATTTCACATTTGAGTCAAATTGTATTTTGCTCAAAAGGTTCCCTTTTATACAAAATAAGTATGTGCTGTTTTATGTTTCACTTTGTTCTCCATAAATTCTTTTTTTTTTTTAACTTTTGTAAGTCAACTTTCTAAAGTTTTAAGTTTGTTCTGTACACATATTATAATACAAATGTTTGCATTTACCTAAATCAAATGGGTAATTTATTATTTTGTAATATTGCCCTGATTTCCTTTGTAACAGCGCCCTGACTTCCTTCGTAATATTTCCCTGATTTCCTTCATGACATTGCTTTGATTTCCTTTGTAACATTGTCCTGATTTCGTTCGTGAATGTTATTTTCTCTTTCTTTTAACGTTTTCATATTATTAGAGGAATTAGCCTATGTAAAAATATTACTTATTTGCTGTAACTGTCGTGTGCATTATTTTAAAGTTAGTGTTGCCTTATTCTTAGCAATGTTTGACTGTTTTGCTTTAATGTTGTTGTTGTCTGCAGCGATTGGTTAAGATTAAAAAAATTGCTTCCTGTTGTAAGTCCACATCGAGTGCTCTCGTATCCCTATATTAGTAGGTTGGTTAAAATTGACTCTCATCGATACTCCTGTCCTCACATCGATACTCTTCATCTCGCCTCATTAATCCGATCGATTATTCAAAGAGCATATATAGAATATAAATATTGATATACGTACTCACAAAATTAAGTACTTACAACAGTTTAGACATGCAATTATGGATGGGTTTTTCACAAGTCTTACTATCATATTAACATTTAACACACGAGTACTTCGAGCACTAAAAATTCCAATTTCGCACTCCATGACACTTGCAAGGTAATTACCGAGGGGGGGGGGGCACATCTTTCAACATTTTACATGCTAAGCATTTATAATATTAAATCGTTCAGCTCGCTGTGAACATAGGTACATTAGCAGCGGCAGAACATTATACGCTGTCCGCACACTCTAGGCTAAATTGTGCCGTATATATATATTGTGCTGTATATATATATATATATATATATATATATATATATATATATATATATATATATATTTATATATTGCTTCGGAACAAAATATATGTTTATCAAAGTATTGCTTTATGTTCTTTCTTCGCAATGTATTTGCAACAATTACCTTGTGTTCTACATGGCAACAGTATTAACCTGTTATTGAATTGAGTTACCTATGCCGCGTTTAAATTAAAGAAGATATACTTTCAAGCTTATTGGCCAAATACATTTTTGAGACTCGTCTTTAATTAGTGTTTTAGTCGACTTCTATTATCACCGTCTGAATTTTTGTCACTTGTTATACAGCAAGCAAATTGTATATGCAATACAAATATATAATTTATGATCGAGTTATAATACTGATTATAGCTCTTTAAATCTTCATTGATAGATAGTACTGCCATTTACAGTTATTTCACTTGTTTCAACAGGTATATATTTTATATAGTTTGCAAGCCAAAATTCATTTATAAATTAGAACTCTTCATTCAATAGTTTGCTAATCAGACAAAATATCGCAAACAATTTGATAGATTGTAAAAAGCAGTGATATGTACAGTGAGTTTGTCTACTACTTTGATCTATATTGATGGAGTTATGAATACAGTCACTCAAGTTCAAATTCTATTCAGGCATTATACTTCAACAGATTTGATTGTGTGGTAAGATACTGGAGTCACTGTTCATTGCGAAAATGTATAACAACTTAATTTCTGATTGTCGAAGATGATATGATAGTACTGAAAACGGATACTAATCCGTGGCCTCCTATTCTTTATAGAAAGGCCCTTATGCCACACCTCAGTCCCACAATTCATATGGTCATTTAAGTTAGTGTTTTGTGATTTTCGCGCTAATTATTAGACATATCGGGTGCGTTAGTTCAACAAGACCGTTCTGTAACAGATCTTGCGGCAACATTGTGAAATAGACCAAGAAACGAACAAATGCAGATAATTTCTGAAATCATGCAATTAAACTACAAATTAGAGGTTATAAGAAATATCCATTTCAATTCAAGGTTCGGTGAATGTTTTTAATGACAAATGAATCGCTGTTATGGATGCGTACCATATAGCTTGAAAGATTAATATTGATATAACACATCAGTATGATTTTAAAACTAAAGCCTTTTAATCTCCCAAATGCTTTCTTCAAATAACCAGTAAAATTTATTTGAAAATGCCGGTTATCATATTTCGCCTTCCCATGATATGGAATTTAAAGTCGTAAATTGAATGAATATTGTCAGATAATATGATGAACGGTATTTTGTACTATCGAGGTTAATAAAGTTCGTGTCCATTTTTACCTGACATATAACTGATTCTTACCTATTTTTAAGGTAAATGCAATTTATCCTATTACACAAAGCGTCTTGGCGCTTTGACAGATTGTCCGAGTGAACTATATACCAGGAATGAAGATAAATTGGTGACGATAAAATGACTGTGCATATAAGTTTGTATGCATGGAGTCGGTTCATGTGTTTGTCTCCTGCATGACTCTCTTTCTGTATGCATGCTATCGAATGTTTTCCGTTGTTTCCACCGAGTTGAGAAAACTATTCAATGACGATGAGTATTTAGTTCAAAGCAGCAGCATCTCGAATAGCCGTATTAAAACACAACCATAGCTGGCAAATTTTATCAAAACAGTATATAGCTTATATCATGGCAATCATGGCATTTGCCAGTGTAGTCTGGGCTGTATTTATTTTAGTAGATTCAGAAGAAAAGGTAATAAAAACCTTGAAAAAACTTCTGTCAAAAGATGCGATAACAGTTAAAGGACTTCAAAATACACGTGTAGTCAATTTCTTTTAAACGGATGTAGGAAAGTTTTCAATCTGGACGAAAGAGGTAAAAATTAATAACACTCTATACAATTAAACCTAGATAAACCCCAAACATATCGAATTACACCCCCACCCCACACACCCCACACATACACCATTCCCGTGTCCAAACAAAGAAATTATAACCTTCGAGACTCAAATAATAAAAAGTTTGCAATTTCAGATTAGATTAAATCAGATCATTTTTGTATGCTCTTAACATTGCCCTTGTGGAATAATGTTGAATAGGATACCCAATGTTGCATGTCTAACATTGTTTTGCAAAACTGGTTATGTCCAAATATCGTATCTAGTAAAACGCCTATTTTTGTCAATCAAGACTTAGATTGCGTCAGAATGTAAAGACGTTAAAAGCCCATCTTTATCGTGTTCAACATGTTGACACTCCTTGTTGTTCCTGCGGTGGAACAGCAATCATCTTACATTTTCTCATGTTCTGTCACAAATATTGTAATAATAATAATAATAATAATGAGGACTTTGTATAGCGCCTAATCTTTAGAAGTTCTAAGTGCTTTGTTGCATTAGACAACACATATAAGATACAATGACATATACTGATATGATTACAAAAACAAACACCATGAAATTAGAAAACATAAAAAACATGCTGAGAATATTTAAGGTAGGAAACATTATTAGGCCTTTAAGTTTGTTCTTGCAGTAGAAATAAGTGAGTTTTGAGAGCACTCTTGAATGTGATCACTGTGTTTTTGTGTCTAAGTTCAGTGGGCAATTCATTCCACGTTGCTGGGCCCTGGTATGCAAAAGAACGTTGTCCATATGACTTTGTTTTCGTAGTAGGAATAATGAGTATGTGATTGTCAGAAGAGGAGCGTAAGTATCTTGCTGGTGTGTACACATAGGTGAGGTCAGATAGGAACAGATTTGATGAGAAAATTACCCACGATGCTTTATCCAACTATTATATTTACTGCTTTGGGGAGAGGGCAGTGCAAATTAAAAATATAGAAATCTACAATATGAATGCAAATATACAGCTGAAAACGGACGATTTCAATTGCTTACTAAAGTCAAGAATGCTGTGGTTGTGGCCCCCTCCCACTATTTTTCGGTTGTAGTTACTGTTACAGTGTTGACAAGTTAAAATATACGAAAATATTTGTATCATAAGTTGCAATAGCGTGTGCCAACCGCATTGTATCATAATTTGACAATAACATATCTTAGCTAATGTTTAATTTTAATATGTTCCATTTGATTTGGAATTATATGGATAATCATTTGCAGCTGAAATGTTTGCGTTCTTACTTGAATTATTTTTCCCAAATGGACATTACATATAATTACACAGTGAGGTTTTTCTTTCCTCAGCTACAGTATTGCTGAACATCCTACACCGACAGAATAGGGCAATATTTCTCATGTAAAATATGAACTATTTTCTAGGAGATAAGATCACATCAGTTTTATAAGTTCATACCGTAAAATTGTTTGTTAAAAGTTATGCAAAATATCAAAAAACAATCGCAATATATTTAAAACAAAAATAAATATAGAAAGAAAGAAAGAAAGAAAGAAAGAAAGAAAGAAAGAAAAAAAGAAAGAAAGAAAGAAAAAAGAAAGAAAGAAAGATAAAGACTAATTCAAGTAATCGCCGATTGTGCTGTTGGTGTTTACTGTAAGAAACATTTCATTTATTATTATTATTATTATTATTATTATTATTATTATTATTATTATTATTATCAGCATCAGTAGTAGTAGTAGTAGTTTTAAATTAATAAATACAATAATCTTGGAATATAATAATTGTACTTTCTTTACATACTTACATCAATAACGTTACCAGATTGGATCCAAAAAGGTAAGACAGAACTGGTTATTTTCCTCATATTATAATATTGCAAGGAACGCCATCGTGGTCAAACGAGCACAGTATAACATATACACAAAGATCAAGATCAAATCAAAATCTTTCATAACTTCTTCGAAAATACACATAATAAGGGTTCCAACTGAATAAGCAACAAGTCAGGTGATTTCAAGTATCAATATTTCCACCAAATGTAAACATATAACTTCCTTCAAAAAGATTTTATATGTTAACCACTAAAAAGAATGGTTTTAAATTACATAGTCCAAGTTCATAATTCCTTGCAATGGACATATGTACCTTCCGAATAAATGCAAATTCATAACCAACATTATACAGTATTTACCAATTAGGCCGTAGCTTCTATTGAAAAACACAACGTATAAATCGAGTCCAAAATGCAAACAACAAAGATACTGCTGCCGTCACATGATCCGGAATATCATGGTGTATGCTGTTTTTTCTTACGATTACTATTTGCAAACTGCTTTAATCCAGTTCTACCGGTGTATTATTCGAGCATGGGTATGTACGGATTGCCGTTGGACTTGAGTTACAAGCGAGTATATACGGTATGGACCACGGATTTCTCCCTAACACATTAAACCAAGGTCGTCGGGTGGCCGACTGGTCTAAATCGCGCACCGTTACGGATCACTGCCATCTCACCTCTGTCTGCGTGGGTTCGAGGGTTCGAGTCTCGGGTTCGGCCAATGTGGGTATGTGAGAATGTGATGTGATGTGATTTTGATTTTTAACGTAGCTTTAACAATTTTCAGTCATTTCGCTACGATGTCTGCAATGTGGCAGTTTAGAGTGATGTCTAGCACTGGGGCATCATGCCGCAGACATGATACATGATGTCCCACCCAGTCACATTATCCTGACACCAGGCGGCCGACCAGTCCTAACACTAACCTCTTAATGCTGAACGCCAAGCGAGGCAGCTGTTAGTACCATTTTTGTAAGTCTTTGGTATGACTCGGCCGGGGATCAAACCCACGACCTCCCGCATCCGAGGCGGACGCTCTAACCACTAGGCCACCGGAGCGGTCGGTGTGTGAGAAAGCTTGCCGGTTGCTTTTCGTGGGTCGCCGGTTCCTTCTGTGGTTTTCCCGGGTTCTTCCTCCTCCATTTATACTGGCCGCCATGTATAGCTGAAAACTGGCGTTAAACCCTCAAACAACAACAACAACAACAACAACAACATTAAACCAGTAAGGTGCAACATTTTATTTGTTTATCATATTAATCCGCGTCCATGGCAAAAGTGAAGGAAAAATGTGATGTGTATTGTCTTTTTTATTGTTTGGGCTATCACGGCAATCTTTGTAATACTAATACATTCAAGTCATGAATTTCGGCAAGACATGCATAGAAAATAATTGGCTGTTTTGTACAATGTAGGCAATACTGTCATGAGTGCTTGCTGTTAATTTCTAAAACATAATTCTTGCGTAGAAAAATGTTCACGTATTCACGGAAGACCACTTGGAAATAGGACTTTTTGATACACATTTATGTTGAATAATATAAAATTATAGACACTTATAAATTGGCTATGTTTACTTTTGTTAGAGATGTCAATTAAAGGTTTACAGTAATATGCTGTTGTTGCAGGTTTAAAGCTGTTTTTTGAAACATGATAGGCCATACTCGGCCACTAGAATAATTAGTGAAGAAAGAACCCGGATAACACCGGGAATAGCCAACGATATATGGGAAGCTTCTCACATACCCACACTAGCCGAGCCAGAGATTCTAAGCTACGCGTTTAGTGGGGAGTTGTCATAGCCACCGACATATAGGAAGCTACTCACATACCCACGCTAGTAGAACCAGAAACTCTAAGCCACGCATTTAGAGGAGAGATGTCAGTGATGTAAAGGTGAGCGCTTTAGACCACTCGAGTACCTGCGGCCCCTGATATTGTAATATAAAGCGCTAATATATCAGATATACCTTAGGCACGTGTTAGATATGGGCAAAAAATGAGAACTTTCCTCATTTTGACTGGCTAAAATATTAAGCAAATGTCATTTTAATTATTGGAAGAGAAAATCACCATGAAGAAATAGTGAAATTATAATGTCAATAAAAAAATGTTTCTGTTAGTTAAAATTGGCCAAAAATAACGATATGAATGAAAATATCGTTAAAGCTACGTTAAAAATCCATCTCTCTCCCTCTGTCTCTCTCTCTGTCTCTCACTCTCTCTCTCTCTCTTTCTCTCACACACACACACACATACTTCCCTGCTCGTCTATGGAGACATGCGACAACACAAGAAAGAAAAAAAAAAACTTACCAAACAAAAAAATAAAAAAAAAAAAACCTGCCATGACATTTCTAGTGAGTATTTATGATTTACTTCAACAAAGTTTTATAAAACTGCGACGAGGTTGAGAAAAATGTTGAAACTTTCTAAGGCATTGGTGCAGCGAAACGGTGGAGCTATACATGTATTAAAAAACATCATACATTTCAAAATAAAGAAAAATCAACAACAACCAAATTTACAAGGGAGATAAATCGTTTGCGTAATTGTTAAGCTATAAGGGTTATATCCTTGTTACTTAAAATGTTTGAAGTGTTGGTGCAGTTGGGATTAATTTTTTCTAGATTTCTTTTAAAATATCTAACAACGAATCACAATTTTTAGAAAGTAAAATAACTGTATATATTACTTAATTAAATATAATTTGTTTAAAAGTAATCTCAAACAGCTTTTTAAGCATCTTGTGACATAAATACGAATCTAAAGGAACAATAGCATTGAAAAAGTCACGAAGAAAAGATGAATAAAGAAGACTATTTTTAATAACAAAGAATCAACCCCTCGCCTAAAGAAGGCAAGTTTCTTACAGTAAGTCAAATACACTCTGCGATCACAATGAATGCAAAACATCCGCTGTTAGGAAACGGTTTTAAATCTGTGCACAAAGCTCAAGAAATTGATCCGTTAATAAACGACGCATCCAACGAAATTAAGGAGGATCTCGTCAGGTGTGGAGTTATTGCATTAGAGCCACGTGACACATTGGGATAAATAACCAAATAAATTATAAGCTGATATCATTATGCCAAAGTTACTATGGAAACGAGTGAAACAACTTAGGAAGTCTTATGCATATAATAAAATTCATCTTCATTATTATGAAGTAAGTTTCTTGCTGCATATTTTGTAGTATCTATTACTACATCCCCAACATCAGTTAATATACTGTTACACGTATTTACTTGACCACATCCCCAGCATCAGTTAATATACTGTTACACGTATTTACTTGACCGAGCGGTTGTCAAACCCTGGCGCGATTCTCGCTAGAAGTCATAAGTTTACCCCGACTTTCCAAAGACTTCCATACAACTTCAGGTGTAAATTAGAAAGCCCGACGTGTCCATTCTATACCTAAATTTTCCTCTAATTAATGCAAGACCACAGATAAAACAAACTGCCAAATATCTATCAACCACACATCTGCATGTTTTACCTTCATCATGTTTCCGTACCGCCAACCGTTCACGCCTTAGAAAATATGAGTACCCCCTAACAATGGGAACTATTTTAACTCCGCAACCTTAGGCCAGTCAATGTATGCTTTCCAGGCACATTTCGCCAATATAACTGCACCATATTCGCCCACATGGCGACATAAACGGTGTCTGCCAAGTCCCTTCTTATTTATTCCCTTGTGTAATTTACCGGTTTAATACCGTAAATACTGTCCTTGCAGTCACGTCACCAATGTATACCACTAGATTTTAATATGGACTATTTTACGACAGGGACATTCATTCGGTTTTGGCCGGAATTCACTACTAGTGAACCATGGCATCATGGAAACACACTAACACTTCACTCCATGACGTTTGCTCCTAATAATTAACTCATTATTTCGGGCTAGGAATATTTCCATGGCGCCGAATTCCAATAATCACACAAGTAATCACACAAATCTAAGAATTCCTTAAAACAGGGCGCTATAACCAAGTGCGCATACTCTAAATGTATTACAATATCAACGAACATCAGCTAACATAGCAACCAGCATCAGTTAACATAGCAACCCGCATCAGCTAACATAGCAACCAGCATCAGTTAACATAGCAACCAGCATCAGTTATTAACATACCAACCAATATCAGTTGACATTTCAAACAGTATCATTTAATTACAAATAACTATATTTGAGTAGTTTCCAATTTTAATTTTATCTTAAACACATCAAAACATATACTACACTTGCAGGATAACTTGGTGTAATCAAAAACACGATTGCGGCGTCGTGATTCAAATGTCAAAAGACCATGAGATAGCAGATAACTTTTCAATTTAATTTGAAACACATTGATAATGACGGCTCATTTTGTACAATATAATGCATCATACGTCCTTAAATTATAGAGATGGGTAAAAGCCTCTTTCTTGAAAAAGCAAACGTAACGATAAAAATGAATCTCTGAAACCCTTTACACGGATTTATAAACTATCTTGTAGATTATACAATGTCAAATGTGTAAAAAAAAGTATGCTCTCTTACTTCTACCGCACACGCAGATAAATTATATCATATCTAAATCTAATCTGATCGTATAATACCCATTGAACAAAAAAGTCAATAAATCAATTCCGTATTCAAAACAAAATTCAGGACACTGGGATAATCATAAATCTAGACCTTCATAAGTATCGAGACGTCAACTGAATAATGACAGCAATGTTAAACCTTCAGATTAAGAAATTAATTGTATGTAAAATAAATATTTGCTAAAATATAAGATCAAAAGTTTCGAAGTTTATTCATTATCATTTTGTAGGATTACATTTGAATTTTGGTGGGAAAATACAACTGTCCTTTTCAGCACAAAAGGTAGATGGATGAAAAGATTATATATATATATATATATATATATATATATATATATATATATATATATATATATATATATATATATATATATATATATATATATATATATATATATATATATATATATATGCGTGTGTGTGTGTGTGTGACTTACAAGGATTGTTTTTTAAAATTAAAATACTATTTGTGCCAATTGAACGTTTCGCATGTAATTGAATGTCATCTTCAAGGTATTATTATAGCCGAGACACACAAATTGTCATAATACTTTGAGCAACTTGGAAAGACGACGATCAAAGTAGACAATTTCAATCCGGGTTTCGTAACGGTTCTTGTTTCGTCAGCTCGTTATTTTTACGTGCATTGTTGTGTACGGTTTGGTACATTAGCAACCAGATTTTTGAATATTAATGCACCAACCTGTACCCTTGATGACAGATGCAAAATGCGATCTGACGAAACATCCGGAGTCGGATAAGATACTATAAATGGTTACTAACTATAGTAAGTGTACTCTTCATTAGAGTTGAAAAATCCGTTGACATGTAGCTGTAACGATTTAATTTTCTAGAAATTTTCATTAAGTACAATTTTTACTGTTGTAATTCACATTTGTATAATTTTAATAAACGTTGTGATTGCTGGTTAAGTACCCCAATATATCTAACATTGTGTAAATATACTGCTGTGACGATGTATTTGGTTGGGGTGGGGTGCTCCCAATATTTTATTTAAACTATTATAGAAGTCTCACCCAGGCTCTGTTTTCCTGGAAGTCAAATTTAGTGAAAGATAGATGTTTAGAGATCAAACACAACGCCGCGGTGATATTCCCAAGACAGGTAGATTATAGCTTCTTTGGCTCTGTAGCTGGGGCTTAGCAAACGTGACACACCCCCGCTTGAGAATGAAATGGGGATTCCGCTTCCGGTTACTACACGCAATAAAAGTAACAAACTCATAACGACACTACACGCTGACTACGGCAACGAAGATACACACAATCTATTGAGCGATCTATACCGTTTCAGTGCTCCTGCTCATAAAAGCGGTGCTACGTTCTCGGTTCCATTCACGTATCTGATCTGCATCTGGTACTGCGGTAAGAACAGCGACCATCGCATCAAGCATCCATTCAACAATTTCTAGTGCGCAACATTGGCGAGGGTTTGGTGGTCGGTCTCAAATATGAACTTCCGCCCGTACAAACATTGCTCTAACCGTGATATCCCGAACACGATTCCGAGGCATTACCTCTACGATACGGAGCAGTTCTTCACAGTAGCAGACAGTTTCCGACTGGCGTACGCGAAGGGAGAAAACGTCCCATCGCGCTCTTGCACATCGGAGCACCACGCCAGCAACTTCTCTATCTCTTACTGTTGTTCCACAGTCAACATGCGGTCACACTCCACGTCCGAGGGTGTCTCTGCCCTTGTTAATGGACAGCTCAGGAGGGTGTTCGCACCTTCTGTGTCGCTTTCATTGTCCTCGGTGACGATCGTGGCGACGACAAAATCGCTGTCGGTCTCTCTTTCTCGGTGTCTCTTAATGAGATTAGCATGGTACAGCTTCTCCTTAGTCTGTATCGCTATCTGATTAGTTTGACTCCCGACATTCCCAGTTACGACGTACGTGCCCCTCCAAGAAACTTGCTTTGTTCTTGGGGCAACAGCGACAACACCTTGTCCCCTTGTTGTAATACTTCGCCCGACGTGACTACGCTCCCCTGAGGTTCTCCTGTGCGAGGAAAAAAACTTCCGCGACGTACTGATAGGTAGTACGTACCTTTACGACAGCGTGATCGTCCGTCCACAGCTGTCTCAGTACGGCGAGGGACCACGTATGGTCCTCCCATACAAGAGTTTAAAGGAAGAAAACCCTAAACTCGCTTCTGGTACTTCCCGATATGCGAAAAGCGTGGCAGGAATATAACGATCCCAACCTTTGGGACGGCCTTCACCCAGATTCTTAAGCGTGTTTTTCAGAGTCCCGTTAAACCGCTTGACCAGTCGGTTTCATTGGGGGTGATACGGTGTAGTCGTGAGGTGTTTAATCGACATCAGTCGGGTCACCTCTCCCATCATGCGACTCATGAATTGTGTCTCTTGATCGGTTAGGATCTCGTCGGGCACTCCGACTATTGACAAAATCACAAGAAGCGATTCGTCGACGGTTTCTGAATCGATATTACGCAACGCGATATCCTCCTGATAACGTGTAGCGTAATCTACGACCGTTAGAATATAACGATTTCCTTGTGCCGATGCGGGTTTTATTCGTCCGATCAAATCCATCGCGACGCGTCGAAATGGTTAATCGATAAGGGGTGTACTACCCAAATGGACGGGTCGATAATCCGTTTTCGGTGCTAATCTCTGACACTTGTCACACGAGTGACAGAACCGCTTAACATCTCCTTGGACCCCTCGCCAGTAGAAACCCTTTACAAGACGATCATGCGTCTTGGCAATTCCCATGTGTCCTTTCATGAAATTGTCATGAGTGAGTTTCAACACTTCATCTCGCTTCACCTTGGGCACGAAGGCTTGCTTGAAGAGCTCGTGTCCTTTCCTGACGTGGCGATACAAGATCCCCTACTTGTATACAAACTTCACCGCGCCATTTGGAATTTATTTCTCTGGTCCTTCTGCAGCGTATTTACAAAGCTTTCTCAACTGGGCTGGAAGTACGTTGATGACCGGTGTTGACGTAACTTCCACCAGCGTCGGTTTCGTCTGATGAATCTTGGACCTGGTTTCCACAGCACTCATCGGCATCGGTTTGCAGGTTTCTGGGTTCGGTTGTCGAAACACATAACATCTCAGTATGACGTCACGTGATAGCCCATACAAGCATGGCAGCTTCAATTTCCCCTTCACGTACTGTGAAATGAGGTCAATGACAGCCACTGGCAACGAGACACGTGCGCTATTCGCGTAATGGACCTCAATTACCTCCCCTGATAGTCCTCAGGCTTAACATATTTCTTGTCGATAAGGGCGGGAACGCTACACAAGAGGGTGGCCCTTTCTCCGTTGACAGTTGCGGAAACGAGGTTTGCTGGTTTACAACTTACATCCGTCTCGTACTTCTTCCCAGCGACGGAATTCACCTGGGTCATCCTGCCCTTGGGTCCGTTCCTTGCAAAATGCCCAGCGTGCTTGCAGTTGTAGCATGTCGGGGGTCCTCGCCGCCCTGCAAGGACCGTTTTCGTGGATGAGGCCTGTCCGGGTCTATGGGTGGCATACTTACCTGTAGTTTCCCTCCGACGTTCCCGTCTCCCTGACGGTTACGGACAGCCGGCTCTTCCTCAACCATAGCGCGACTCAGTGGGTTGGGATTGATCGATACCCCCGGAAACTCTACTCTTCGAGTGTGCCTGCTTGTATCTCTCCGCCATGCTGAAGATTTCTTCGAGAGTCTTGTACTCTCTCTCTGCTAGGAATACTGTCAACTCGCGACGGTAAGTACTCAGGACATGCTCCTTGAGTATAACCTCGCGTAATCAGTCGCACGATCGTTCGACTACTACCATCTTTATCCACTTCTCGAATAACCCTCGAACACGGGTGTGGAATTGAGAGTTTGCTTCCATTACCTTTTTCGTCGAGTTCCCGAAACGTTTACGGTGCGTTTTGGCGGTCAATAGATAATGGCAAAGAAGGGCATTCTTGCGCGCGTTGTAGTTGTTAGCTTCTGCAGAGGCTAAATTATGGTAAACTTCGCGAGCTGCACGTTGTAAAAAGGCCGAGACGTTAATTGCCCAATGTTGCTCTTGAATTTTATGAACTCACGCGAGTTTCTCAAATTGCATGAGGAAATCGTCAATGGACTCGTTGTCGTCGAATTTCTCCATTTCGAGAGCGTGAGCGAGCTCTCTTTCTTTCACGGTCTTTGATATCATGGCCAGCTGTAGATCTCTTCCAGCAGAATTTTCGGTCTTCTGTGTCTCTCTGTCAGCTGCCATCTTGGCCATCTCCAGCTCTCTTACTGCTGTTATCCTGGCCAGCTCCAGCTCTCTTTTGGCTGCTTTTCCGGCCTTCTAGTCTTTGATTCACTCCTCGATGAACGCTGCTAGGAGATCTCCCTCGCAACCTAGATCTTCCGTGCCCATGGCGCTATACTCTTTAATCATCTGTCATTCTGTATACACTTTATGATAATAATAGCAGTAAATGATACCTTGTTACGACTTACTAAACAATTGAAAGATGTTTCAAGTTCCTAACCCAATATTTACCTGTTGACAAGAACTAAATTCGCTCAGGTAAGATATTTTGCCCGATATTTGCTTCACAATTCCGGTAAGTAACTGAAATCTGCCAAGCATGCAAATATCAAAATATAACATACACAAGTTGAAAATGATAGAAATTCAAAGTACACAGGATGGGAAATGTCTTACAACTGTTCACTAATACTTCCTAATAACTAATACGTTAGGTCGTAAATATAATATTTATGTCTGATTCAGATCCCATAAAATGCCATCACTGTGACGAAGTATATGGTAGGGGATGGAGTGCTCCCAATATTTTTTTATAAAACTGTTATAGAAATCGTACCCAGCCTATATTTTGTTGGAAGTTAAATTTAGTGAAAGACAGATGTAAATCTCCGTTTCCGCAGTCAGCAATGCCGACGATTAGATGGTTGAGTATACAAAAAGGTTGAAACTCAATGAATAACAATTTAATAACAATTCAATAATCAAATGACTCAAATTTCCATTTACACTTCTGCGCTCGACCCTTTAATAAGCATATTGCATCACTTGATTAGCAGAGTGAGATTGATTTCTACTTGTTGTTGTATTTCTACTCATCTGTTATATCCTTTCTCTCTCATATTTCTCTAATTCCTTCTCCTCTTCCTCCTCCTCCTCCACTTTCTCCCCGACGACTGCACTCCGTCGACTTCGATGGTTTCGGCTAACCTCACTTCCATCTCCAGCTCTTGAAGACTCGGGAATCAATAGAACTGGAAGTTATGTCCCCTAAAAAGCTTCTTTTTGAAGCTTTGTCTTTCTTTTGAATCTGCCTGTAAGTTTTGCCGCCAAATAACTAGCGGCATCTTCTCGGAGTTACCCTATAGATCATCAATCTTCCACAGCGAATGCTAGATTTTATTTTACCAGTTCCAAAGGTATCATTCTATTCTAAATTGTAACCACGACATCTATCTCAATTTTTAATTGGATATCGCTGTGGACCGATCCAATCAAACGTAACCGACAATGTCGCTCTCGTTGCCTCTTAAGGTGGGGACGGACAAGAACACGCCTGGTTTACCTCGTGGACTTTCCTTTGATCTTGAACAAACTTTTAACATATATCTGTAATAACGGCAAGCCTTTGTTAAGTGATACGACTGTCGCTTACGCCAACTCAAGTTTCCGGTCTCTGGCTGGTCATGGAAACCTTGCGTAAGAGTTCAACACTAACCCCACGGCAATGTTTAGACATCAGACACAACGCCGCGGTAATATTTCCAAGACAAGTAGATTTTAACTTATGCATGACTCTATTGATTGGGCTTAGTAAACCTGACAACTGCATTTATTCCTCCTACATTCTAAGTTGTTGCAGCGAGATGATGAAGCAACATTTAATCTACTAAACTGTTAGTTAATTGGAGAGTTCGATAGAGACATGGCTGAGACATTTGTAAATGAAAATGAACAATGTGTTAGGGAAGACATATTTGTACACCATGAGCCTGATGATACACTGAAATTTATAGAAAGTACGCACTTTTTGATGTAAGGCTAGTCTCAGAATTCTTGATGTCAAAAAATGAATTCAGAAATTTACACAAGATACATCTGAATTGGAGAAGCACCTGGCTGGTTTTATACTCAGTGTTAGGAGAAACGATGGATCTGAGTTTGAACCGAACAGCTTAAGAAGTATCATCAGCTCCATCGTTTACCACCTTAAAATCAAGAAATATGCAAGTACAATCATGAGTGGAACAGACACAAATTTTGCATTAACAAGAGAGGCTCTTCGGGCTAAGCAAAAATATTAAAAGTCTAAAGGAAAAGGAAACCAACCCAATCGGAGTCAACCGATCACAGACGAAGAAATAAATGCATTGTATAGCAAAACTCTAATGGGAATGGGAACACTTGAAGCCATTGTTAACACACTGCGGCTTAACAACTCTGTGCATTTTGGTTTGAGGGGAGTGACTGAACATTACAATCTGAAATGGGGGATATTACACTAAAGAAAGATGTGAATGGCCTCGAGTATCTTGAACTCACTGAAAGGCAGACAAATACAAGGACAGGATCAATGTCATGGACATAAGAGATGTTAATCCTAAGATGTATGACAACAAAAACAAGAAAGAGAGAGATCCACTTGCTATCTACAAACGGTGTGCTGAGATAAGACCAGCAGACTTTTGACAACGTGAAGATCCTTTCTGTATTGCGCCCAACAATATGCCAATCTCAGCGACATACTCAAAATGCTTTCGATGTCGTACACGTCGTCTTCTTCTTTGGTGACACGTTGTAACTCGGGCAAATAAAACGTTCCTTTGAGCACTTCTCCGTTCATGTCTTCCAATTTATAGACGGCAGGATGACGGCCATGCACTCGTCCAGTGACACGAAACAATTCGGTCGTCCAGTTAGGTAAGTAACCTTTGTCGAAAGTGCGTTTGGTTTTGCCAATGCGCACCCAATCTCCTACGGTCAACTCTCCACTTTTCTTGGGGACAGCCCTCGTCGGGGACGTACCAAACAGGCGCTCAAACACCAGTACTTCGTTGTCGGGAGTCACTTCTTGCGGGGCACGTCCAATGCTTCGATGGTAAGATTGGTTGTACGCTTGCACCAGGTGCGGTAAGATGTCGATGTACTTCAGAGTGTGGTGATGCGCAAAATATTTCCACATGAGTTCTTTCAAAGTGCGTTGAAAACGTTCCACGATGCTAGCTTTGGTTTCGGGATTCTCGGTGGTAAAAAAATGAATGTCACGTTTCTTTAATTCTTTTTGGAAAGCTTGGTTCAGAAATTCGGTACCTTTGTCCGTTTGCCATCGAAGAGGGTGACGACCGCTTTGTTTCAACACCCGTTGCAAGGCTCGCACTAACTCGCTGCTCGATTTGGAAGTCAAAGGTACGACCCAGGCAAATTTGGAAAAGACGTCGATGACACAAAACAAATATTTGTAGCCACGATTGTAGCTGGCCAAATGAGAGACATCGGCTAAATCGGCTTGCCATTGATGATCGATGCCTTCCACTCGCGTGCGACTTCTGGAAAACTTGCGTCGAATGGGTTTGTGTAAAGTGTAAGTAGCTTGTTCTTGTAACCATCGTTGCACTTGAGGTAAACGGAGACTTTTCAGTCGAGTTTTGGCAGCACGATACAATTTTTGAACTCCTGCGTAACCTGCAAGATGGGAGGGATCGTAGTAAATGCTGGCTAACACTTTTTCCATTTTTTGTTTGTTTGTGTGTTAATAAGGCACCCACTCTTGGAAGATGCTACTCTTTTTCTCTTGGGGTACTTTTTTGGATTGCAATGCTTTGCGTGTGCGACCGGCAATAGGTGTCGAGGAGGAGGAGGATGTCAGAACAGGGGATATTTTTTCTTGTTTCACTTCTGTCTTCACTTTCTTTTTCTCTTGTGATGAAGAAGGGGTGGTCATCATCTTTTTAATCCATCCAATTCTGGAGGTAGGTGGTGTTGTTAACTTGCGTACTTTTTCTGCTGGAGTTTGAAACCCTTCCTCTTCTTCTTCTCGTTTTTCTGTCTTGGTCACTGGTAGCGGTGGTGGTGGTACTTGTAATGGTGCTGGACTTTTCATCAAGGTCTTAAAATCTTTCAGAGTGGGTAGAGCTGTTTCGTCTAAAGCTTTCTGGTGAAAGAGTTGCAGTCGTTGCAAGAGTTGACCGTACTTTTGCGATTTTTCTGTTTCGGACAAATCTTGGCGATCCATCAAGGACTGCAATTCGTGTTGTAACTGGGACATCTCGCTCAAATGGGGATTGGGAGGTAAATGCGGGGTGCGTTGTTCTTGCCAACGATGGTATTATATCCATCGTTTGTAAGGCAATAAAGCTAGTTTTCGTCCTTCCATGGGGTTGTCAGGGGTCGATTCTGAGATCTTGGGACTTCAGTGCGCCTTTTAATCTTGCTCCCACCAGTCCTCCCAACATGGTTCCCAAGACTCCTTTCAGCAATGGGCCTAACAAGAGGGGAAAAATACCTCCACGTTGGACCAACATCTTCTTCTTTTGACGAAGGGGAATTTTCTTTTGAACCATTTGGCGAAGAACGTGACGATGTTTGCCTAATCATTGTTTCTGGTGTTTGGACAAAGGGATCGTGCCTTTCAAGACGTTCAAACAACATTCGCACACGGTATCGATGACCTCTTTGGAGGCCGATTGAATTAGTTTTTTCGTAGGGGTGGAGAAGCTTTGGACAGGACAGATAACATGTCCCCATGTTTGACTAAACGAGGAGGCAGTCCTTTCCTTTTCTTTCCTTGGGGTTGTTTAGAAGAAGGATGTTTTCTGGAGAGTGACATCTTCAGGAGCACCAAAACACTGATACCTTACTTGGTCACACACCTTTTTTATACTGGAACGCGTCGCCACTGATTGTCTTTACGTCGTATCAACTTGAGGACAGGCATGACACGTCGTGCAGGGGTACGTAACGGACTAAATCGAGCCAGTTCTTGCTTGGACAAATCCAGTAAACTTTGTAACATGCCCGATCTTTCTTGGACTTTGATTTTGGGAGAAGGTACTTTGTGAGCAGCAGCCACTGCCGCTAAATTGGAGGGTCCTGCCACTGGGGAAGTTCTTGGGGTTATCAACGGAGAAGTCCTTGGTGTAATCAACGTATCCAAATACTCTTCAGTTCTTGGTGACATCAACGGGGAAGTGAATGAACCTGAGGCTACCGGAGACGCGGTCACCGCCTTTGCAGGTCGTGGTTTCCGAGTGTAAGGTTGCGTCCTGGCCGAAGTGCCTCTCTTGCGACAAGTTTTCTTCTGTGGGCTTTTCTTTTTCTGGGGACTTTTTCTCTGTTTCATTTTCTGGGGGCTTCTTTTCTTTTTCCGGGGTGGTGACTGGTAAGAGGAGGGTCCCGCCACTGGAGAAGTTCTTGGAGACACGGGTCTCCTTGGGGACCTGGTCTTTTTCTTCTTCTTGGAACTTCGTTTGACTTTTATCTTGGGGAGAAGTTTGGGGGCATTAGGATCCCATCTTAAGAGAGAGCGAATGATGACCCCTCCTAGAGTACCGCTCCCTCCAGGTTTCAAAATGATTTGTTTTTTGGTTTGAGTGTCGATGCGGGGATCGGCCAGTTGGGTCAAAGCGACTTTGTTTCGATCAAAAAAGCTTTTGGTTTGATGAGGAATCTGAATGATCCCTTGGAGTAATTGACGTGCTGTCACCGTGAACCATCGAAAGACTTCTTTGAGACTAGCTTCTAAGACACGAGCTAATGTTTTTGGATTTTTTTTTCGACTGATGCCATACAAGGCACGAATCAATTTGACGGGAAGATGCGACTGAAGGGACGTCATGTTCAAAATGTGTATGAGACAGACGAAAAGGGTCTGAGGTTTTTATAGATTTTTTTGTGGAATGAAGTTAAGTCGAGGACGGAGACGTGTACAGGACAGGCCCTCCGTCTTGGCACCAGTGGTGAAACAAGTGGGTACGAAATCGCAAATCATCGGGGGTCGTAGGTTTCAAATCGACGAGTAAATAAGCGTGTGTAGTTTGAGTGGCATCGTCGTACGCCTGAGTCAGCCAAGGCGTTCCTAACTGTTTGGCTAAGACTTGCACTTGCGATTTATCTCGAGGGCTTTTAAACAAGGCCACGTAATGCGCATTGAGACTGATGGTGCGATGGGCTTTACTTTGTTGAAACAAATTTTGGGTGATGTAAACGACACTGGCATTACGTGGATGCCCTTTGCGCGTGAACCACAGTTTAATTTCTTCTTCGTCTTCTCCTAACATGTCGTCGAAAATGACCAAATGGGTTTGACGGGAGTCAGAGACGATGCCGTCGTCTTCTTTAGGAATGCCTTCCACAAACACGATGGAATCGCCTTGACTTTCTCGCAAGAGGCTGTACGCCGATTGCCACTCTTTGTAACACCACACGATCCGCTGAGGTGATCGATCGATCAAATGACGTTTATGTTCGATTAAATGTTTGACGAATTCGGTTTTGCCTGAACCGCTAGGTCCAGCAATGAGCATGTTAAAGGGATGGCGAAGATACAAAGCCTCCCAACTGGCACGATCTAAGTGTTCGTCGATGACTTTGACAGCGGAGGAAGAGGGAGCAGAGACAGCAGAGGTAGCCATAGTGTCAGGAATGTCACTTGTGACACGAAAACAGACAAGACAAGAGTTTATATACTTTTTCAGGACACGTTTATTGAATGTTTTAAACATGAACACGAAAGACAAAAATACATAAAAGCCAAAGGCTTAAGTACAACGATAAAAGGCACATGATAACCATCAACGTGGAATAAAAACAAGTGTCTGTACAACATGTTTTGGGTAATGTTCTGACCAGTTCTATAGGGGGTAAGGTCACACAAGTGTCCTCCCGAAAGGGTCTTTCAGGCATGTCCACGACAGTCCTGTCCTGGGTGACGGGTTCTTCTGGCACCGCCACTAACACAGGTTGAAAAGTGACTTTTTTCCTTGAACAACTCTCGTGCATACTGGGCCACTTCTTGGGTCCAAGTCTCAAAATTCCATTTTTTCCAGGCACGGACATCTGTCCAATGGGGGTGTAAGTCACAAGCTACACACACATCGTCATACACGTCTTGGGTAGCTGAAAGTTGACGAATCTGTTTTTTCCCGTAGAGGTCGAGAAGTATCCAGATGAAAACGTAAGGCTTTGAGCAAAAGGAGTCTCTCGTGAACATTTAAAGGCACCACTTTGATGTTGAATGGGGTGGTAAATACTGTTCGTAAAGAGTCCACAAGGAATCGGCTGGTAAACGAAAACCCAGAAAACAAGTCACTAAGACACACACTATGCGTCGTCCCAAATTGAACGGATACAGTTCTTGTAATAAGCGATGGTAATGATCCACGGTTTGAATATGGTCATTGAGTTCCTTCCACGGAATCTGTTCAATTACATGCGACATAAGTCGTGGCATGGCAGCCTGTTTTTATAGTCTCTTTGTTTCGGAAACAATACACGTACTTTCTAGCCAGAGATCTTCGTTCTTCAGTGGGGAATCTAAATGCTGCATACTGTAACCTAAACGTCAGGGTTTGTTTAGAAGTTTCCTCTTCCCCTAAGTAGATTCCACGTAAAATATGTTGGTAATCCTTTAACTTGTCTTCCTCAATGCGTTGCACTAGGTGAATCTCGAAGTAACCAAAATGATCAACACGTGGATCATCGGGGCCCTGGAAGTATTGAACAATGTCTGACCACTGAAACAATTTCTGACGAATCAGTTCTCTTATACCATTCAGGTACCAGTGGTTCAAACACCGGTGACGTAACGGATGCAACTGTTCCTTACGTTTCACTTGTATTTTGACCAGCTCTCGGTAAATGCGTTCTCTCAACTCCACAGGCAAAGCACGAATGTTCTCTTGTAAAGTATCCATGAATAGGTCAGTCCGTACAATTCACAGTCTTCTCCTAGAGCAAAAAGTAATCCACATAGTGAGTCATTTCTGACCACTGCCATTCAGGGTAACGTCCAAGAATCTCACTGAACTCTTTTGATGTAAACGGTCTAAAGTGATATAATAGGACGAATGCACACTTGACCCAAAGAAATCTAACACACTGGTTGACTTTTTTCACTTTCCTCTTGTGAATTTCTCGGCACAAAATTTCTACAGTGACCCATTGAGATTTCACTCTGGCAAACCCCTCCCAAACTTCTTAGCCAATCTGGTTTATTCTTCTTCGTCAACGACATGGTAAGTTACTTCAATGTCTCGGTCCCACTAAGGGTAAGTAATGACAATTCGGTGACCAACGAGCACGTTCTAATTAGGCCGAATCTTGTGGTTCCCAGTGGTGAAGTGACACACCGCAACTGAAGCACTTGACTTTATCTCCTTCACCCAAGTAGAACAATCCGGCTCTGGCTAATTCTTCGGGGGTCGGTCCTCCCAGATACTTAGGCCATTTTCCTTTGAACGATTGAAGACGGTTTTCAAAGTCGCAGTATTCCGACAAACGCACAGGGAACGAATATTCGTCTTTCACAGGTTCGTTTCGATGAGGGTTGGGTGACATGGGCAGGAGTTTGCTCAGGGCTGGATGACATCCGTAGGGAGGTAGACGTGAAGGTGAACATCCACCTTTAAAACGAAACCCAGTAAAGTGTCCAAGAGGACAAGCGGCATCGCTTTCGCATCCTTCAGGTTTGGCACGCACAGCATCACTTTCCATGATAGGGGTAGAGAGAACAAAGTTCTCATGATGCTTTACGGCATCGCTAAGGTCACAGCGTACAGCATCGTTCCCATCGCAAGGCTCACAATCGCATTCCACTTCAGAAGTCCCACACTTGAAGTGTACCTGTCTGAACTTGTTTTGTGTTTCTCTGAAAGTATTCATCTTGTTCGCTTGGTCTTGGTAGTCACAATGAACTATTGATCTTGCCTAGGGTTCCTTTTTATATACAGACCAATACCAACGTGTCCATACGGCAAGGTGAAATGATTGGGAAGTCGCACTCGCTTCTGGTACACGATTTGATAGACTTTTTCCAAGGGTCGACTGACGATGTGGTGAGTGGGTAAACGTACAATCTTGTTGGGTTGATAGGTGGTCACTTTAAAGTGTTCATCCTCTCCAGATTGCAAGGCTTCTTTCAATACCCCAAAGTTGACCACACGACTGGTACGATAATTCAGAGTCAATCGTTTCATTTTACACTGCGTGTGCACTTCTCCTTGTGGGTCCCGGTATTCGTAGCCGTAATTTTTTGGACCGCCACTGACGAAACTTAGAATCTTGTCGTCGGGATGCTCGTCTGTCCAGGCTCCTAAACGGTCTCCTTCGATGTCAGGGTGCTGTTGACTCGGATGATAGATGTAAATGCAACTGTCCGTGTCAAAGTACAGGACGCGTTCCCCTAACAGTTCTAAAGCTTCGTACAATTTTAAGCGAGCATGAGCTGTCACGTAAGCCGCAATGATGACATTTCCAAAAGGGTCGTCTTGTACAAAGTCCAGATCTTCTTCGTAATTGACCAAGATCAAATCCTCGCGAACGACGTCCACGTGTTTCATGTATTGGGTTTTTGTCGTGAATCATCTGAAAGTAGCTGGAAGGTTCTGTCAAATATTCCGTCTTGGGTAAACACGGTCGTTGTGCCATTTTACCCCACAAGCAATTTAACATCACTTTGGCAAACGATCGCCTGCCTTCGTTTTTCTCGATGTGGTCTAAAGGGATGCCTTCTTGTTCATAGTATTTCTCTTTGAATGTCTTTTCGTCTTCGGGAGTGTGACACCAGGAAGGATAGCCGCTGGCTTCTTGCTTCAGTTTCAAAAAGGTATTGACGTAGTCAGCGAAAATGCCTTTCTGACTGGGGTCACCTTTGTGGTATTGTTGTGTCTTGGGAAAGTGACAAATTTCGTACACTTTTAACAGTTGATATCCCATGTCCAGAGCTTTGAACAATTCCACGCTGACCCACGTCCCCATCAAGGCTCGTTCTTCCTGGGTGTGATGACAAGGTTGGTCTTGGTTGCACGTTTCGGCACAAGTACGGCACAAAGGAAACATCAGTTTGCCTTGACAATGGTGAGGTAACACGAGATGGTACAGGTTCGTGGGAGGCAAAACTTTACACTTGATCAAGCCTTCGTATTGTCGAATGTTTTTCAGGTCGATGTGTTCCGTCAACAATTGTGGGTGTCCTGCAGGAAAGCGACAATATTTGCACACGTAGGGATACAGCGAACACACGTCCAAGTATTTGATTTCTTCTCCTTTCTCTTCGTCGGCTTGGTACAGCAAACAGGTGGCATTGGTCCTTCCTCCGTACAAACTATCCCTCGGGTTCAGGGGGTCCATGAACTGGTAACTTTCCACGAGGCGTTTAAACTCGGGATCGGTTTTCAAACGGTGATCGTACTCGTGTTCCCACATTTCCACCACTTGGTATCCTTCCTGTTCTAACTTTAGGCGTCGCTGACAAGTGTCCTGGTACAAGTCTTCCATGGTTCGTTGTAAAAACTGATTTTTAGTGCCACGGTCAGGGTAACAGACGGGACATCCGTGAAATAAGCAACCGTTATCTCGTACACGATCTTGGGGTTTTCTAAGTCTCAGCCATCGACCGAATGCGTTCCGATGGTCTTTTCGCCTCCTCCGTTGCGGGCATGCTGAATCCATTTGTCTTCCTTGTCGCACAAGTAATGTAACCAGCGTAGGGCTTTGACCGAGTATTGACGTTTGACATAGTTGGTCGTTTGAGGACTGATGACAGCCACGGTGTTTTCAGGCATGAATCGTTGCCGGTACACTAAGGAACACGCTTTGGCAATGGTGCAAGCTTCTTTCAAAGGATCGACCCCTCCGTGTTCCATGAACAGTTCTCGAAATTTTCCACAGCAACGTCGTAAAATGTCCACGTCGGAACGACAATACTTTAACATTTCTTTCTGAAAGTCGAAAGGGTCGGAGGCGTGAGCCTGGTACCAAGCGTAGAAAGCTTCTCGTTGTTCGGCACGCATGTTGTCAGGGTCGTAATAATGAGCCTCAGGCAAATGGGGTAGAACGGCGTGTTGATTGGCTTCCGTATTGAAAAAGTGTGGAAAGTACCCTTTAGCCATTTCTGTCATTCCAAACGTTTTAGGCATTCGACTCAAAGGCATAGCCAAATAGCTCATCGAATCTTTAAATTGTACTTGTCCCACTTGCATGAAAATGATTTTGGCTCCGTTCAAAGTGACTTTAGGACGCTCGGTGCCTTGTTCCGTATAGTATCTGAGAAGAAACTGTCCATCGTATCCCGAGAAATTGTGAGCCATCACTGTGGCATGACGATGACAATCTCCGTAACGTTCGATGTCCTCTTGGCTCCACGTCTTATCGATGGGGTCTAAGACCCATTTGGCAAAATCGGCTAACGTGTTCGGTCATCGAAAGATTTTTTCACGCCCTCCGGGAATCTTACTGCAGTGAGGGCAATGACTGAAGATAGGTTCCTGAATGCACTTCTCGCACGCTCGATGAGCCACGCAGAAATTAGGAATGTGAATACCGGTCTCTTGCATGCATTCAAAATCAAAAAAGATGAAATTGCCTTTCTTCTTGTGACCGTCCTCTTTCTCTGGTGGAGGTTGGTATTTTTGCACGTAGCATTGGTGTTCCAAGTCCACGATGTGGTGACAAATGTGACATTTTTTTTTCCTGAACATACGTGTGCCTTGGTACTATTGGTACGTATGCCTTGTCCACACGTAGGGCACAGTCTCAGGAGTTGACAAGCACATTTCTGCTGTGAACCTCGCGTCTTCAAATGTTGTTGGTAACAGGTAAGGCTGACAAACCTGCGCAGACAAGTTGAACAATGCACTGGTCCT
The DNA here is from genome assembly GCA_028554795.2 of Sinohyriopsis cumingii. Taxonomy (NCBI): domain Eukaryota; kingdom Metazoa; phylum Mollusca; class Bivalvia; order Unionida; family Unionidae; genus Sinohyriopsis; species Sinohyriopsis cumingii. The sequence goes on along the minus strand of CM068828.1, from coordinate 51,278,589 downwards.
TCGCTCAGACAGGGTGGAGCGGCCAAACATCCTGAGCATTTCGATCCACAATGTTTGTGTTGCTCTCGATTATTATAACCATGGTCACATTTCTCACAGTAATAACCGTATCCCAGGAATGCAGTGATACTGGTAATGGTATCGAAATGGTCATGGTGATAATAGACATGAATGTATTTTCCGTCCTTAAAGTCTTAGCCTCGAAACAACAGAGGCCCACGCACTTCTTGAGGGTGCACTTTCAAGGTGTATCGTGGAGCTAGGGCATCTTGCAATGTTTGCATCTCAGGAATGCCGCAGGGTGTGTCTTTGGATAGGCCAGCTTGTCGTAACAGGAGTTCTGCTTCACTTCGTTGTTTGGCTCGGTCCGATTGTCGAATGGTCTCCCAGGCTCTTTTCCATTATGTCGTGTCGTTCTTGTTGGCATAGGTTCGTCCCACCACGATGGCTCGGGCTAAACACATCTGGTCTTGAGAATTGTGAATTTGGACGAGACTCTTTTTGGTGCTGCGAAGGTCGTTCACCAGTAACACCTTATTGCATTGTCCGGTCCCTTGAGGAGGAGAGACGTGGGTCATGTCCAGTGTGGCTTTTCCATCGGTGATGTCAAACTGGTCATTAGATTGTTGCACGTGTTGAATCTTGTCCATGACTTTGGAAGCGGTTAGTTCTGCGGGTCTGCTAAGCTCGATCCAAACAGGGGATTTCAAACCGTCGTGTTGTATGGAGAGTCTCAAGCGATCGTCTTCTTTGGGTTGACATTGTCGCTTGAGTGTGGTGAGCAAAGAATCCCACACCCCGGCGATGAACCCTTCTGCTTTCTCTAACGGTACTTCAGCCTTGAAATCTTTAAACTTCACCGTGTATTTGTAAGCCGTGGTTCTAAATTTTCTAGAGGAGCGCTTTTCCGTCTATCGAATGGAATAGTACTTTTCAGGGTTGACTGAGGGTGGTGAACTTTGTTTAGAGGGATCGGATTCTGGTTCACTCATGTCCTCTTCAAAATCACTGGCATGAATTTGTGCCAAGACTTCAGCCCTGGCACGAGGCGATAGATCACGTTTCTGCCTCTTACTTTCTTCTTCTTTCTTCTCAAATGAATTGGATCGTTTCATCTTGAGTGAAAAACGTCAAATGACTCAAGTTTAAACAGCATGGACTAATTTATAGTCATGGCAAACCAGCATATATAAAAGGGTGTGTGTCTTGTCCTTTCACTATTCATTTCACTCTCTAACCGAGCACAACGATGGAAGAGACTAGCCAAATCGAACGTTTCATCAGAGCTTTGCGAGGGGTCATTAGAAAATTCTCTTCAGACCAGCCCACGGACTACTCTCCTTCCTTTCGAGATAAAAGTCAAGATACTTGCTATATCTGTCAGAAGAAAGGGCATTGGTCTTCAGAGTGTCCAGACCGTCAAAAAAGAAAAACAGGGGTTAAAAGAGACAAAAGTCAAGATACCTGTTATTATTGTCAAGAAAAAGGACATTGGTCTCCAGATTGCCCAAAACAGAAACAAGAGGAGTCAGAAGAAGAGAGGGATTGGTTAGAGAAAGAAGACGAAGAGGAAGAAAGCAGACAGGTGAAAAAAAAGAAACAGGAGAAGAAAAGAAGAAGGGAAGAAAGTGAGGAGGAAGAGGAGGAAAAGACTGTGACGGTGAAGAAATTGAAAAAACAGAGAGAGTAAACAAAGAAACAGAAGAAGTGAATGTACTTTTTTTAAAGTGCTCTGTTGTGAATTGTGAATTGGATTGTAACTATTGATAAAAGAATAAATTAGGTATAAAAAGGTAAGTGTCTTTGAGTTTTGATTTTAAAATAAGAAGCTACACTCACGCACTCATATACACGTACTATAGGGGTAAAATGTTTTGTTTTTTTTTTAATTATTGGCAATTGAAAGTTTATCTCTTTTCGAGGAATGTGGGTGGCCCTGGATACATTAACATAAACCCAAAGGCCCTTTTCAGGGCCACTCATAGGTCTCGAAAAGAGATTGACTTTCAATTGCCTACCCTTTTTTAAATTTTTTTATCTTTGTCTTTTTTTAAAAAAACAAAACATAGAGACCCTCCCTGTTTCAATTTTACATAGACCCTATACAGTCCCAGGGGTTTTTGTCCATGTTAAATTTACACAGACCCTATACAGACCCAGGGGTGTTAATGTTAAATTTACATAGACCATATACAGTCCCAAGAAGGTCTGTAATGCTAATTCCCATAGACCCTATATCGTCCCAGAGGTTTTCTCCATGTTAAATTTACATAGACCCTATATGGTCCCAGGGGTGTTTTTAATGATAAGTCCCATAGACCCTGAATCGTCCCCATTTACTACTGTCGATGGTTCTTTCCTGGATTTTCCCTGGTTCTTCCTCCACCATTGATACAGGCCGCCATGTATAGCCTATCGTGTGCTGAAAACCCAAGAATAACAACAACTTCTGATATGGATATTTATGTAAAATACGACAGTCTAAGAATATTTACTTGGTTCATTTAATTACGTGATATTACCAAATGTTTATGAACATAATTATACAAATTGGATTTCATGGTTGAAAAATGTACTATAAACATGTGGTTTTGCTAATTTGCTGAAATATCCTGATTCATTTAATTGTTCATATTTTTGGTTCTATCTAAGCAACGACTATTTCATTTCTTACCAAACTCGATGCATATTCTACAATTTGGTTTTTATTTATAATTCCGTTCAGCATGATATTTTGCCACAAGTATTACCTACATGAAATACAAAATGAGAACATAGACTAGTATTGTCAGCTTTAAGAATATCATCTGATACATTAGCAATAGAAACTGGTTGATATGGAAGACTAAGAGGCAATGTTCATGGCTATGTTGTCATTACAAAAATATTGGAAAAAGATTAATTGATAAATATATATTGAATCATCTTATTGTCCCAATTTATTATATATTTCATAAGGAGGAAAGATTTATCAATGTTCGACTCGAAAATTCTTTATAATCTGTTATTGCTGAAGTTACAGTGACGTGCAAATTGGTACCCCCAAAAATCATTATGTTAACACGATGACTGACGTGACGGCAATTCCCTATGCGTCAAGATAATGGTAAAGGTGTAAATTAACAATATCGATGGAGCCAACTGGAACATAAACGTAACTTTAAACTCAGGAAAACCACCCATAGCTCTTCAATGATTCAGCGTAGTTGTCAGTTTGAAAGTGATCATGTACTGATTTACTGCATCACAAATGCATTCTAACATATATACATTTCCGCGCTGTCTAGAGAAGGCAAAATTGTATGTTGAGATCTTTGTACCAGATTGGATTCATTCTGATAGTGGTACACTGAGATAATTAGACACATTAATGACCATTGCCATCGCACCTCTGTCCGCGTGGGCTCGACTCTCTGGCTCGGCTAATATGCTTATTTGAGAAAACTGCCAGTAGCTTCCCATGGGTCGGTGGTTCTTGCCGTGGTTTTCCCAGGTTCTTCCTCCACCAGTTATACTGGCCGCCATGTATAGCCTATCTTACGCAGAGATATGGCGTTAAACCCAAAACAACAAAAACTGCACTTCAATGATCATTGTGTAATATAAGGATAAAAAAAGGAATATTTGTTTTAAAATAAAAAGGAATACAAATAAAACAGATGTGCATTTAGTTAGTTTGATGAATTGAGTTTCACACTCAAGAGTTACATCCCTTTCAGAAATATCCTTAAGGAAAAATACTTGACACGTGAACTTGTATACACCCTTGTAGCGGTTGCTACTGGTGGTGTGGTATTATGAGGTTGTACCTTCTTACAAGGTGTCCTCTTTATTTGGCTATCGTTATCTAGAGGGTGATCATCCTCGGTATTGTTGCCCTGATTGAGTAAATATTAAAATAAATTATGAAACTTATTGATGGAATAAATAGAGATCTGAACAGATGTATAGAACAGAATGACACGAGCCCCGAATATGGAAAAACAAAACAAAAAATTAATTACATAAACAACTGAGATAATACATTACATTAGGAAGATACACTTCTTTTTTAAATAAACCTTTCACCGAATTTCAAACACAAATATATTTATATAATAGCCGATCTGTTTTAAATGATAGAATTACTTCATCATATAATCGAGTGAACGATCAAAGTCATTGCCTTGTACAACTTCATAGCCTGCTTATTCCGGTCCACTCCAACTTCACTATGGTGGTTCCTTCAGGTCATTTTCGCTTTTTCCCTTTTCCTACCTTCCTACTGTTTCGCCTCTTTTCGGCCCTCAAACTTTATGTGGGTAGGTGGATAATTAAGTAGATACTTCAGTGGATACTTCCGTGGATTCGTCCGTGGAGCTATTTCCCCTTGTGCTTTCAAGCTTTGTTCGCTTCTACCGCCATATTGTGTCCGTTGACTTTCCAGACATCCGGTACCTTTCACCAATGTTTTACGAGATAATTTCTTCCAAATTTACTCTCGGAGTCCCTTAAATTTTCACTCTTGCAGAAAAAGTGCAGACTGGCTAGATTTATTTCGATGAGGCAACTTAAGCTCAATCATTTTTCGTGTGGGAACCACGCCCCTTATTTAGCGTAACCAATCAGGATTAAATATATTTACCGCCCTTTATTACTAAACGCCAAAATGCGATCAGCATGACTTATAGAATTCCAAACAACAGATCTAGAAAATTTTAAATCTGACAGTTCCGATATAAAATCGAATCACTTCCTCTACCGATACATACATTAGAAATCATTACAGTATAGCGATTTAACAAGCACCTCTCCCCATAAATGTAACTAATTGTTCTCTGGCCACACGTTCATATGTTCCTCATAGATCGACATAAATTTGCATCCTTGCAACCTTCTTATAAGAATATTTCATATACTACGAGAGCATGGTAATAAGTACATGTTTGATCACTGTATTGTCATTGTAATAAACGCCAAAAAGCTGATGAACAGCTGAATGCTTCAATTATGTTATCACTTTGTAGATAGTATTAAATCTTTTTAAGGCAACAAAAATATAAATTAAAAAAATAGTGTATCATAGACAAATACTACTAATCAAATGGGGGTGAAGGGGAGGGCCGAGTGGCCGAGTGGTCTAAAGCGCTCTCCGTTACGGATGACTGCCATCTCATCTCTGTCTGCGTGGGTTCGAGTCTGGATTCGGCTAACGTGGGTATGTGAGAAAGCTTGGCAGTAGCTTCTCGTGGGTCGGTGGTTCTGTCCGATTCTTTTATCATTATTTATCAGGTTAGTGAGAATATTTCACAATGCTAATGTGAATTTACATTTTCAAACCTAATTTGATATTTTATGGATGCGGGGGGGGGGGGGGGGGGCGGCAATATATGTTTCATCACTTTACTTCATTCGCGTTCGTTAAGTTTATTTATTTCCTTAATCAATGGATACTGAAAAGATTACAACACGACGAAATCAGCGTAAAATATAAAAGTTACACATTAGGAATGGAATAGAACTTTATGGTTAATAGCAACCATAAACGGCGTTTGGGGGTGGCAAGTGGGGCGACCGCCCCAGGCCTCGCTCTTGAGGGGGCCCCGCGCTTCAGGCATAAGGTCGTCCTTGTGAGTTTGTCAAACTATATTCTCCGCCAAATCGCGAAAGTTGACCTAGTCTAGACGTACTCAGTGTTTGCATACCAATTGAGATACCGATACTCTGGCCCCGCGCGGTCATGGCCGGCCCTAGACCCCTCGTACCCCTAACGCCGCCTCTGATAGCAACCCTTGATCCTTTTAGTTTAGATCAACGTGGTGGCGTTTCAATTAGTCTTAAAGAAAATGGTACTTCTCTTGAGATAGAAAGCCTTCAACATAGAGAGAAATATAACACGACAGAAGAGAAATAGCTCGCATGTCCAAATGCGTACCGATGCAGTGAAAACTGACACTGTTCGTACTTAGTTCTGACAATGACTGAGTCAAACATTGCATATACAAGGGTTAAAGACCCTACGCATGCTTTGATCATATGATCAAGCCCCTACTACTCTATTGATGTGAAACCTCCTTTATATTAACAACAACACGGCAGCTTGTTAGAAAACCACAAAGGCTGCCGTTCCGGAATTGAGGTGTTTATATCTGCAATGCAAGAGGGATGCGTCATGTTTCATTGTAATTCACATTAAAGGAATAATTAAATATTGCACGAAACCCTAATGAATAAGTTATTTCAGCAAGTATAGGCAACAGAGATACATCTGATGCGTTTCATTTTAATGTTACTTTGATAAATCTTTAAAAGGACGGCCTACCTGCTCGATTTCAAATGCATTCAATTTACAAAAATATACATAAGAACGTTTCCACTGAAGGCTTTACGAAAATATGTTATCATTCGTAATATGATCATGTGGATAATTTGCGCTGTCCCCTCAAGAATCCATAATTTGATTAAGATAATATTTGAACAATCGGTTATGATTTGAAATTACCCAACTATCGGCAATAAAAACTTTGTGCTAATTTAACAGCTTTTGACGCCAGATAAGGAGAAAAGAAAAGGTATAATTTTCTGCTTCTGTTTAATCAAAAAGCCCTATATTGTAATACGTATTTACATGTTCTGGATATCGATGAACAATATACGTATCATTTGTCATAATAACTACTTTCCTGCTATTTAAAAAAAAAGAAATAATAGCCGGACTCCTCGTGTGACACAATTAATGTACCCCTACCCGTGTAAACTTTGCAATTTAAAAAAAAAAATAAAGTACTTGGGTAAATCCTGCAGCATGTGGCAAGTAGCTATACATGGAATATACAAACAATTGATCAATTGATCAATCAATCAATCGGTATACAGAAAAGCGTGTGGCAAGTATAGCTACAGGTTTAGACCAATCAGTCGTTTATGGTACAGAAGAGTGTGGCAAGTATGGCTACATGTATATAGCAATCACTCAATCAGTGTACAGAAAAGCGCATGGCAAGTATGGTTACATCTATATAGCAATCATTCGATCAGTGTACAGAAAAGCGCATGGCAAGTATCGCTATATGTATATAGCAATCATTCGATCAGTGTACAGAAAAGCGCATGGCATATATGGCTACACGTATATAACAATTAGTGGATAAATCAGTCAATGTACATTTATTTATCCCATCACGCTCCTTCCTAAAGAACAATTCAAAGAGCATTAATTGATTAAGATTTATACCCGACAGTATCTGATACCTTTGTCGTGACCTTGAAATGTCAGAAATTAATTAGTTTACCTTTATTGTAAACACAAAAAAGCTATCGACATATTCTTGTGCAGAATGTTTCCAAATATGTTCTCAATCAAGGCACTTAATGGAAAAATTGGCACCGTAAAACCTATCGATGTTGAAGTCAAAATGAGTCAATAATGTAAAATGTGCGATATGAATATTTCATAGAGAAATGCATCATTCGACAAAACGTAGTGATTAAAGTAAATTGCCTCTTCCTTCATTTCAACACTCTGTGAAATTCTTTTATGATTTGCTTTGTTTGAAATATTTGATTGAACAAAAACACGTAATTGGAAATTTGATATTACCATGGATTCTACACTATATATAGGATTTAAACGCTCAAATGCATCACAGTTTTGTAAACACAAGATAATGAAATTGTACCGTTTTTATCATTAGTGGAGCTAATTGCTTTTGATCCATGTTTCTATTAGTGTAAAATATATGCTTATTCCTCTACGTCGATAAAGTTTTATCTTGTTGACTCAGACTTTAAAAGCGAAATTGAGTGAACTCAAATTCGTACTAAATTTATAAATGTATTGCCAACGACTTATACCTTGCAACTTTTATTTATTTGAAGATCTAGCCAAATTTTCAGTGTACTTGATTTTTAGAAAATAATATTTAATTCATAACTTGCAATCTATCTAAAATACATAAACGATATGCGTAAGTTTGAACAGAGAATTTTGTTATAATTATCATGAATGACTGATTCAGCTAGATTTTAAAGTTTAAATATATAGTGGTAAAAATACAAAGTACACACATAACACGCACAAAACTGGATAGAGAGAATGAAATCCAAAATTAGAAACAAAATGAGCACTTAAAACTGATTGATTTAAGACGATTATTTATTTATGCAGGAGTAAGGGAAGCTTAGCATTGCTTTATTTTTTATCTTATTTTTTGCTTTTGCTTTGTTGTTTTGCTTTTTAAGCAGCAGTATAGAAAGCGGTCCAACAATGAGTATTAATTCACATTGCTGCTTCCATTTACTATGTACTCCTCTATCCCTATCATTCTTCCACTCGCTCTGTATACTTGACAGCGCTGTAGACCATTTTGTTCAAGACCGTTTTTATGACACATCAATAAGACGTGGACCCTTATACATAATACGGGAGCTATTTGCATACACTAAGTATTTAATAATAATAAAAAATTTGATAGATGACAACTAATTCATCTTACCGGAGATACTGAAACAAAAACATACATCAGAAATAACACTTCATGTGCACTTGCAATTACAGCATTAGTAATTGATTGTATTAGAAAGGTGGAATAATCATCGGATTTCAACAAGAAAGGTATACGGTATGAGATTAACTTCTGTCAAGGTATTTTGCAACTATAATTGAGTAGAACTATAGTGTCTCATCCCACAAATATATCCGCGTTTGAAAAAGCTCCATAAGATTCCAGAAATGTCATCAACAAAGACACAACTGACGAATGGACAAGCATGACACATAATTTCGTGTATGACGTCTTATCCAACATAAACAATACATTAGTTTGCATTGAAAAACAAGTTAAGATTAGATGAAGTATGATAAATTACAACACAGAATCTTGTATATAAAAACAGCGTGTCACTCGTCGCTAGAGCAGACAGTAGGATACAGATTTGCAAAGGTAATGCAGCTAGTAAGCGGCTTCCCTTCTTTATTGAAGCACACGTGCAAAGGCATTAGCCGTAAAGGTGGGCAGATTGCCAACTTTGATGGCGAAGCTCAATTCTTCATTTTTCACATTCATTTAAAAATTTAGTAGCAATTATATACCTTGAAAATGATATAACTAAATAATTCCGCGATGAAGACTGCGATTCTCAAACAACCTTTTTCCTATGCGTACTAAAATCCTTTAATGTCTCGTCTTTAAGGTTTACAAATTTCAAAAGATTGAAAATTCAAAATGTACAAAGAAAATACTTTCAGATTATTACAAGAGAACTGTAAATGAATACAGTTTGTATTGTATAAACTATGCTGATTTTCTTTATATTAACCGAACCGTAAGTAATAATTTTTAACTCAAGGAAACCCATCATTCTGATTTGGTAACGTTCAGAAAGACAGTCGCTAAGGATTATGAAACAGACCACACATGATGCAGAGAAGTTTGGGTTCATTGAAGATATCACAGGACAAGGCCTGTGCACGTAATAAACATATATGTCATGGATGATGTAATTGAGCTTGATGACATTTTCTCAATTATTTTGGACAGGAAATAAGCGAAGTGCAGTGTAAATATTTGCCAGGACTATATGTTTCACACTGCATGTAGACCAATCTCAATAGGTTAAAGAAAGCTCGTATAATTTTTGAGTTTGTACTCAATACTCCCTGACAATATCTCCATAGTCATCAAAATAACGTCTTATTTGCATACAGTCATTTGACGTGACATATGCCCCAAACAAAATTGAACTTCAATATGATATCTAAGTGATCGTGTAAGTAATTCTCGAAGACAAATGCATTAAGACAGAGAGGGGAAAAAAATTGCGATTTGATTCGGCTTGAAGTAAAGAAATCTTCCATTACATGGACATCTTACATTACATTGATATCTTACATTACATTGGCATCTTACATTACATTGGCATCTTACATTACATGGACATCGTACATTACCATGGCATCTTACATTACATTGACATCTTACATTACATTGACATCTTACATTACATTGATATCTTACATTACATGGACATCTTACATTACATTGATATTTTACATTACATGGACATCTTACATTACATTGATATCTTACATTACATTGACATCTTACATTACATTGACGTCTTACATTACATTGGCATCTTACATTACCTTGGCATTTTACATTACATTGATATCTTACATTACATGGACATCTTACATTACATTGACATCTTACATTACATTGGCATCTTACATTACATTGACATCTTACATTACATGGACATCTTACATTACATTGACATCTTACATTACATTGGCATCTTACATTACACTGACATCTTACATTACACTGGCATCTTACATTACATTGACATCTTACATTACATTGACATCTTACATTACATGGACATCTTACATTACATTGATATCTTACATTACATTGATATCTTACATTACAATGGCATAATTGGTCTTATCCAGATAATAATTATCACCTGTAATCATAATAAAAAAGCTTATATCTTCAACAATGCACAAGAAGTGTTACCGGATCACAAAACAAAATTTCCAAACAAATCGATAGATATCATGCCTGAAAAGATAACAGGTGTCAAATTTAAAATTAACATCGTCTTTTCTAACTTCTAAATGTTAGTTTATTACTGTTTTGAATAAATCTTCGTGACATACACAAAGAGTAAAATAATGAAAGACACAGTTCTAGTCAATATTAAAAATATACAGAAGTCCTGCTCCGAGTGAATGCAAGTTGAGTTTAAGATACCCAAAATATAATTCCACCAATCGTTTATAACTTGTACGTTTATGACAGTCAATTGGTGATTAACACCCTTGTATATATAATCCACTTGATCAAGTCAAACTCGTGTCCACAACAGGCTAAAGATAAATTCCATTCAGCATAGATTTCATTTCCATGGAGAATTCCAGTGTAGGTGGCTAAAATTTAACTGATGTCAAATTTGAAAAGACTATATAACCTTTAGACACGTAAATCATACAGTTTGGAGGAAGAACATTCCTAACCCGGAAAAAGTTATATTCAAGCCTGAGTGACTCTAGTGCTTCAGACAACGTTTACCAGTATTTACACTATGTCACAGTTCAAACAGCCACATGGTGACCTTCATGAAAACTACATGAAGGAAGTTGCTATGATATTGTATGACATTTTCTTGGAGTTTCGAATTGTATGCAAACATCACCCAACACAGTATTACAATGCACCCAGTTTATTTCATGATGCCAATTTAAAAGTATTGGGTATATAACTTTAATTCTGACCCATTATGACATGTTTATGGTGACTCTGATTGATTAGGTATTATCATAAACCCTTAAAAATATGCCAGAGCAAACAATGCACATCTTGATGCTGATTAAAGAAAGGTGCAATGTGATGGGGAAAGAGAAAGGTCAATAATAAAGTCATCTTGATCTTAATAATGTCGACGTCAATGCAATGTGTCACAGCCCGTCTGTAAAACACTTTAGATGGTTTGTAATGACCAACTTATGTCGTTAAAGAAAACAAATGCTGAATATGTATCATATTAGTGAAACATGGTGTAATTAAGAAGTCACTTTGTAGATACCAACACATCTACACTTGTTAAACATTTATTTCATTGTAGGGACACTGCGTGTATTTCAATGACTGACTTGAAGATAACAACACGTATACACGACCATTTTAAAGACTAGGCGCTTGCTTCAGAGAAGTTATTCCTGGATAAAAATAATATATCCGCCTTGCACAAAGAAATTGAGACATGATTTCAAGGGTATTATATCAGTTAAATCAAATTATAAATTTATATTGAAATGCAAGGAAATATTTGCGTCACCTTAGGTACACTCAACGTTTTACGTTCAAATAGCTTTCAGTGTGAACAAAGTGTTTGAACAAGAACCTTGACTAAAGACATACATAATTTCAGATAAAAAGGAATGATACTAAGTATAAAGATTGTATACATAGTTTCAGATAAAAAGGAATGATAGTGAGTAGAAAGGTACATTCTGTAAGCAAAAAGAACATCTCTGGAAAGAAAAACAATTAAATTATATCCATATAAAAATAAACATTTCAAATAAAACAATATTAAATGTCAGAATGGCAATGCTAGATGATGCCCGGGTGCCAGCGTTTATACAACCAGAAAGAGCAACCGTGAAAAGCTTTTCTTTGAAGATGTTACTATGCTTGACATATCCAAATGGCTGATGCTTGAATTCTATTTCAATTTGAAACCCTAATGCAATAATATAATTTCCTACTGAAAATGGAAACAGATTATACTGCATTTTTGTACATGATTGAAGAAGAGCTATGTGGATTAAATACAAAATTATTTATCCAGGACTGATATGGTTGAAATGAATTTTGCGAAAGAATCTAGAAATGTGTATTACGAGTAATGTGCATTTTGCCATGTACAAAGTTTGCTTATTCAGTCACAAGAAAACGTTTCCAAGCGATGCTTTTTTCGGTCATACAATCAATAGATGGATAACATGACAATGAACAAAAAGCATTGGCAATATATAATATTATTACATGCGTTAAGACTTCAAAACCTAACAACATAATATGTATATCAGGTAGTCGATTTTATTGAGAAAGGAAATGCATTGATTATCTTGAAAGGTTCTTCAGTATCAACTATTGATGTAAACGTTAATAACTTCTTTAAATGATGTTGTATACACATTGGTAAGGGCAGTGTTTAAAGTTGAATAGTACATTATGTTCATGGAGATTTCTGTTTTGCTCGATATGCTGGTAACCATACAGCAAAGAAAACAGTCGAACAAAACAGTAGAGAAATTTATTGCCAAATAAGGTCCAGCAATATCGTCGTCGTCCTATAAGCTTATATCCAATTTTCGTGAGTATGACATGGGATAATCTGTACGCTGTAGTGCCGATTTGTCGCAAATTTCTCATGGCACATAAAACATTGCCATGCACCATGGGACCCGATCGGAGCTACTCACCTAAATCGGAAATAGATGTGCAAAAGTTATTATTTTAAATTTATGCAAGTAGTTATTGGATACCTTGTTTTCTCTATAATTATTGTTCTTCGCTAGTGACTCTTGAGTCGGATTAGAATTGACTCTAGCATAATGGTTTGCTAGGCAAGCTCAGGTGCTATAGCGGTATACAACAAATCGTAATGTGCTTGATATCAGGAACTTAATAATGGTTAATCATCACTACAAAAAGCCATTTTTTCATTGCAAATGAACTAAATACATTTGTTTAAAATAAATTTGCAACAGAGCGAAAAACGCGAACAACATAAAATGTTTAAATGCAAAACATAGTACACTTTGAAATGAAGACGTTGAAATTGGAATAGACCTAGAGAAAGAGATCTGTCATTCCGACGTTTTTGTCATTTTGGCAGAAAACACAGCTTATGCTGAACTGATAACAAGATTTTTCATGATCTCTTTCAAGGCGATACAACTGCCTCCCTGATGCTGAGAGCTTTGACATCGGGATGACATTAAACAAGCAAAGCAAGGCCAGGTAGGCCTTGATCCAGTTGTTCCGACACTGCAAGCACCAGCGTAAATTTAAGCTCAATTGAAGATTGTGTTAGTCGTATGGATTAGGATAGAAGCAGAAGACCACAAAACTAACAAAACAGCACTGGTTATTGGAGGCATTGCTGTAAACTTGCGTAGGAGAAGAGAACGGAAACGAAAGCTCTAATTACAAGGAACACCATATTTCCAGGAAGCCAGCCAATGACATTGCCAGCTGAATTTATGCAAAATTTAACAAAAGTGCCATTGATATTTGGAGAAGCCCCCAAAGCCTTTGCAGCGAGCATCTTGAGCAATCCGGCCAGCTTCTGCAGCTGCTTTTCACCCATTTTTCAGTGTTCATGGTACGTGATGTGTCAAGTTTATATGTCATGACTGGTGTTGACGTTGTACCGCTACCGCCTGTGATCACGAGCAACATTGTGCTATGATAAACCTCATAGCCGAAAGAATCTATACAAAATTGATGTCCAGTTTATGGAAAGAATTCGCAACTGCTAAGGGTTGCATCCAGCAGTGATTCACGTTCCGCCTTAAGCGCCTGAATAAGTTCTCTTATTTCCTTGCTTAAGTTTTCTTTTTCTAAGTTGATGTGGTTATTGAACTCTGTATACTTCAAGAGGTTAATTACAACCCCGCCATTTCTTAATTGTTCGCATTTTTACCTTAATACACTCTGTGAGGTGTATTTGTCACCTTGTATGATCGCTTTTACAAACATGAACACGTTTGAAGGTCGTTTCAACAGATTTCGCGGAATTCGGTAATTTGGTAATTTAATAAATTTCAACATACTCAGAGTTTTCCAAAATAAGATTTTACATTCTTGTTTCTTGGCTGCAAATAATATTAGCACGCTATAGTACAAGGTGATGTTCATGTTCTAGCACGTTGCAAAACATAAAGGTTCTTTGATCTATTCGAGCACGTTATTGACTCTTCGATCTTCCTAATTGAATGTATATACATATGTTGCATTTATAAATAGAAATCCAGTGGATTTTAATTTCCACGCGAGTGGATCTTCATGCACCTCGCGTCTTTGCCTTCAGCTTTGTTCCGTCATTTGTGGGGATGAGCACAGGGTCGAATGGGTATGAATATTAAGACTTTGGGGGATAATACGGGAACCAGTGGAAAATGAATGCTAGAGAGGTTAGATGTACTAAGGGAACCAATGGAAACAGAACATGGATGGGCCTGTGGGAATTGAACTAAATTAGCTTCTCTGTGTCCCGAAGAGAATTTTAAATGGAAGATACGGTGTAGGATCCAATGGGAATTTAACTTGGATGGGGATAGTTTGGGGCTATATAACAAAATCCATGTAAAATAGGGACTGAAGTTAATTTGGGGACATATGTGAATTTTACATGGAACAGTTTCTCTAAAGTTTTCTGGAAATTTAGCATCGTATTTTGTTGTGGGTTTCTTTGTGGGGTCGAGGTTGAAAGGATTTTACAGTGTCCTGTGGTAATTGTGGGAATTTAACATTGCAGGTGTCAACACAGGGCCCTACGGAAATTCAACATGTGTTGGGGAGTTTTGAAAACTATGAGAAATTTAATAGTGCATTTCAGAGAGTATGGAGATACGGTAACGCAACCTCACGTATATTAATATGGTTGCCAATGGATATTTATCATGGGATATGGGATGATATAGAGGTTATATGAATTTGATATTAGAGCTTGGTACTGTATGGGCTCTCTGGGAAATGATAATGCATGATAATGAAGAGACAGAGAAATATACATACATAAGCAGATAACGCATATGATACAAATCAATCTATTGTTCTAACGTACTCAGTGACACTTTGTGATAAACCTGAAATACTTGTGTGCACATTTAGATGCAATATGTCGTCTACGACACGGATTATATGACAAGTCATCTATGATGCTCTGACATGCTTGAGTTTCCTTTTTATTCTTATTTCCTGAGCTATAATTTTGAAAACGAAACGTTTTATAATCAAGAAGCGATAAACTAATTTAGTAGTTTCCTTAAATGATTGCATTCCCACATTCTTTTGCTTCCCTGTGAGTTTCAGGACTGTACTTAGATCTTCATTGTGCTGCCTGGCTGCACTCGGATCGGTTAATAAGATCCCCATTCTCCCATCTTCAATCTTGTCGAAGATGCGATTGACCATTTCTGCTCTTTGTTGGATAGGGGCTTGCGGTTTTTTGAAATTTCTTTCCTGATTGGACAGGCGGATTGGACATAGCTTGTTTCTCGGTCTGTCTTGTAGGCATTGTTGTTGTTGTTGTTGTTGTTGCCTTCGCTGCTGCTGATGATGATGTTACTATTGGTACTGTTTCGTTTTGGAAGGCCGACTTTCCTTTTTCTAATTACATGCTTTTGTCATTCTCTTTTTCCTCTCGGAAATGTTCATCAGCTGCAATAAATGTTGTTGCTGAAGGTGATGGGTTTTTGGGGGTAGAACTCTAGTTGACAGGGTACTGGAGGCAGGAGAGCTAGGTGGCGGTCGATGATAGTTCCCTCTGTTGCCCGTGCTGGTGTTCTCGGTCCAGGTGTTCTTTGTGGGGTTACTCTCCAATTCTTGTTGCTTGCGATGTATTTCCATGTTAGCAATAGAGTGGTTCTTTCTTTTCGTTTGAGCGCTAGAAGATTGAGGTTAGTAATTGTAATAGTTTTTCCATGTTGTAATTTTAGTCCCTATTTATTGGTACCATGGAATGTTCAGAGTTTTTGTAAAGCGGTTTAGTATCTTAAGCCTTCGTCTACTTTATGGGGAACAAGATCAAGGTCCTTCTCAATCGAGATCAAGTACGACACGGAACTGCGACGCCAGGCACGAATGATATGACATTAGTACCCGTCTTCAGCCGATCGGCCACCCCTTCTCCTCGCATAGGCTCGGAGTTTTTATTTGGTTCTAGTGATAATGTTAAAGAATTTTATATAAATTATTTCGTTTGTATTGTTTGAATGTACATTATTTGTTGGTCAATGTGTTGGATTAAAAAAAAATTTTTTCTTTTTCTCCCAATATCAGAAATTTAACTCGGGACATTATTAAATATTGAGTCGACATTTGAATTTTCTGGCTTCATACATTCTGTGCATGTAATTGGGCACTTCATTTCTTTTAAATTGCTGGGAATTCGTTTACTTTGTACATAATAGTATGGCATTCATTAACGACATGGTTGAGGCATTATGGGATCGGGCAGAATATTCCGTTTGTGCCCCTCGTGACGTTGTTGAGGAGATATCTCCCAATGCTATTAACTAACAATGTTGTTCCAATGTTTAAAGTATAGTAATCACTTTTACGTCCATGGTATTCGCTAATTTGGGGCTTTCATATTTCTACTGTGAAGTTTGTTTATTGCGTACAGCTTACGTTCTTTAGGACTGCTGTCCCATTCCCTTTCCTATTTCTAATTAATTGTGTGTCTTATTATTCTTTATATTTTCCAGATGTTGTGGTTAAATTGGACGGGATTAAGCTCTTCAAGATTTGATTTTGCTTCTCTGATACCGCTTTCATTTACCGGGATATATACATGAGAAGGAACCCACAATTGTTGGATTCCAGGTTTTGAAGAGAGGGCTTTGCCTCTTTTAGATGGTTTCCTCTGCTGGTGGAATTATTCGATTCAAGGGAGCGCAATAAACTGAGAGTAATCTCTGATAATGGCCGTTTTTGCATGTTTGTGGATTGTATTCATTTAAGACTTTAATTGATTGCCAAGAATTCCACATAATTCAGAGCGCAGCCATCAGGGAGTACAGCCCCCACCGAACCCCACCCCACCCGTGAGTTATGTTCTCTCCCGGAATCAACACTGCTGCTGGAGTTCTGGTTTGAGTCATCTGTATAGATGTCTGTATCTTTATACCTCCAGTATCTTTCTGACAGAAACTTTGCCTTATATCTAGCCGTTTTTACAAATTTGTCCCGCATGTAGGTGCACTTAAATTTATTGTAGGAGATTTGCATATCCGTGGAGCTGGATCAGGAGGGAATTTGACCTGATTAGCTTGGATATTTATTATTACTAAACTTTGGAATTCCCGTCACCGCCTAATTTTCGAGACCAGTCTGCTTCCGAAGGGTTTGTTGCATCTCTAAATTACAAACCAAGTTGGGAACGAAATAATCTGAATATATACCCAAGGAAAACTTCTTTTCTTCTTAGTGGTAGTGGTGGTTCTCTTACTGGCTTGTATCTCTTCCCAAGATGTGCTTTTTTAGTGCACCGGTGCATATATACAGAGATTTATTTGGATAATGTCCAGGTTTTTAATAGATCCGGACGTGCTGATGCATAGTCTTGGAATCCAAAGTAAATTTCGATCTAATTAAAGCTGTATATAGAGTAGGACGTGTGTCCTGATCTGCTCCCCAATTAGTTTATTTCCGGTTTCTTTGGAGATTCTGATCTGCTCCCCAATTAGTTTATTTCCGGTTTCTTTGGAGATTTCGATCCTGGTTACATCTTTTAATCAGCTTTGTTATATGATCTTTCCATGTAAAGTGCTTGTCAAAAAGCATTCCCAAGGATGTGGCTACCTTTCAAACGTTATTTCTGTAGTGATTATATATAGTGTTGGATATTCCCTACTAGTTTTACTTTTTTGAAGAGGAAAATACCTCTATAGTGTTATCAGGGGAGAGCCTAAAGTCTCATTTATTGACCCATTGGCCAATCCTTTCCAGACCCTACTGCACCCGAAGGATTTCCCGCTTTCCATATTTGACAGGTGTATTCGAGATTAGTCTAACGACTGTTCTAGGTCATTGATCATAATGTTAAATAAGGTGGGACTCGGGAATCTTCCATGAGGTTGGTGCTACTTTCCATATCGAATGTGTCCGAGAACAAATTACCCACTCATGTTTTCAGTTTTTGAGCTCTTATTAAGTTTGATATCCATTTGTGTATGCGGCATGTTAATCCATAGTGGTTTAATCTCGCAATTAGAATCTTATTCCATATTAGATCATAGGCTTTTTCAAGATCGAGGACAACCGCGATTAGATTACGATCACATCTCCTCGTTGATCTGAAGGCTAATGTAATGCTTGAATCTAGCCTTATTAATTGATCTAATGTTAACCTTTATTGTGACATCCACTTTGATTTTGGAAAAATAATATTATTACTTTCTAAACGGTGCTTTTGTATATTGTTAATGAGTGTCTCCATTTACTTACATATGTCACCTATGAGTGAAATTGGTCAGTATGAATTTTGATCTGCAGTATCCATTCCAGGTTTTGGTACTGGAATCACTATAGCCTGTTTCCAAGTTAATGGACTTTCTCCCAACCTCCAGATCGAATTTAGCAGATCTAATATCCATTTTTTTTCTGGAGATTCTTATAGATATTTTATTCCAATTTATCCTCTAGAGGAGAGTTTTATTTCTGTAGAGAGCCCTTCATGGTTAGTGCAATCTACATTAAAAGAACCTTGGTGTAGTCATTTATCTGGGATCAAATGGGGGAAGTTTTGTTCTACCTCTTTCCTGTAATTTTGGAAATTGTAAGTAATTGAAATTATTGCTCGTCCTTGGAAATTATTTTGGTCGTTTGTTTGCGTTTCCTTTATTGGTGAGTGCGCCTGGGATCTTACTGTTAAAGTGTGCTGATTTTCCCCTAATTGATTTAATTTCTCCCCATTTGTTTGGCGTTTAATGATGCTGTTTGGCTGTGAAAATGGCTTTTTAACTGTTGTTTCTTTATCTCTATAAACTTTTAAAACCGTTGAGACTGTTTCAGTGTCTAAATTTGTTTAATGCACTTTTTCCCTTTAATTACCTCTTTGCGTTCGTCATTCTGCCAAAGCACTAATGGTTTAACAGTTCTTCCCCCTCCCGTTTTGGGAATATTTAGTTCAGCTGACGAGGGGATTGCTTTGAGCTATGTCATTGATGAATATATGTGTTTTATCGTCGTGCATTGGTTTTCAGACAATCCATTACAGATGGTTTGAAGTGTAACCTAGTCAGCTATATTATATTTACACCTGGAAATATTAGTCGATTTCTTGACGAATGTTGACATGTTGAGGTATCTCATTCCTGGGAAGGGGGCCCCGAGTGGCCGAGTGGTCTAAAGCGCTCTCCGTTACGGATCACTGCCATCTCACCTCTGTCTGCGTAGGTTCGAGTCTCGGATTCGGCCAATGTGGGTATGTGAGAAAGCTTGCCAGTAGCTTCTCGAGGGTCGGTGGTTCTTTCCGGGGATTTCCTGGGTTCTTCCTCCACCATTAATACTGGCCGCCATGTATAGCCTATCTTGTGCTGAAAAATGGCGTTAAACCCTACAACAACAACAACAACAACATTCCTGGGAAGTGATCACTTTTTAAAGTGCTTACTTGATCTACTTCCAATCAGCTATTTCAGCTATTTTGGGAATGCATAAGTAAGATCTATTGCTAAGAGGGTTTCGTTTCTGGGTTGATTGTAGTACGTAAGGGGATAATCATTCAATATTACTTTGATGGCCTGAGTGACCCACATTTCATTGTTTCTCTTTTTCCCATCTAGGTGGAAGCCTCTCCACTCTTCACTGTGTGCATTGAAATCTCTACATATGATTGTATAGTCGCCCGGAGTACCTATCATATTTCCTTATGATTCGAGAGTGAATAATTGGTTCCCTCAGGGTCAAATACATTGTATAATGTTAATTCAATGTTCCCAGTTCATTTTATTGTTTAGTAATCTAATGTTTCATTTATCTTTTATGGTGATTGATAGATCCCTCCAACCACATAGGAGGTCGTCGCTGACGAAAACTGCCTGACCTCCTCCCTTTTTCTATTGGTCCTTTGATTGAAATAACTTGTTGAATTCCCCGTAAGTTTAGAGGGTATTTCCTGTTATTATTGAGACGAGTTTCTTCTTATCATATTCTGGTTTTGGGGTTTCTTTCTTTATTTTAATTCCAATCTCGGGGATTTTGATAATCAGTTTCCTGCCGTTCCAGTGCCAATTTTATTGTTTTCGTTTCTATCTGGTTTTCTGCATCTCCATTGTAGGGGTAGAGATATGGGTAGTGTTATGTATATTTAATTTAATTGTTTGTTAGTTTTAAAAAAATTATTTCATTACATGCTAATGTAATGTGACGTTGTATGTTGGGCTTGACCTTGTCAAAAATTGATTTCATTTCTTCTTGACCTGATTGACTTTTTCAATTTTTATTTTTTTCATTTTATGTCAACAAATAACACGTAGCTAAATTATTCTATATGTGTATGAGCTTAATAGAATTATTATTATTCAGGTAAACAAGAAAGAGTAAATATATTTCGGGGGGTCAGGTTTTGGAATTTCTTAAGTGAATTTTACAGGTTATTGTTTTATAAGTACACAAGGCTCATTAGATCATTCTATAAATTAGTTTCCATTAGGTAAGGTTGTTTTCAGATAATGCTAATTGTGACTAGAGGTCAATATTGAACTATATAATCTTGTAATGGTGAGGGCTTGGCTTTCACATCGAGCACTTTCAAGTTGTATTATGCTGTGTCCAGTTAGAGCTGAATTTGTTTTGTTCAAATTATTGAATTCAAGTGATTACTTTCTCTGAAAATACAAAAGTGCTTTGACACAATTCTTGGATAGAGACATTCACATAAATTTATACTGAATTCAAACCTAGAATTATATTACTGTGATTCAACAAAAGACCGTTGACACATCAGCACTATATAAGCTATAACAGACACGTCATCGCCTTCCGTTTTGGATATATTCGCTACTTAAACTGAGTTTTATTCAGGACTTTAAATTATTAGGACTTGTGTCTGTAATTCTTGGATTATTTGGGGATTTAATTCGCAATACCGTAAGTGCTTTTTACTCATTTACACTTTGTATTCAAGGGACATAAACTAAGTTTTACATTTCACAAGCTTGCTGTCTTTCACTCGTTTATGATACTTATTGTAAGAGCATAGGCTCGTAATAGTAGGGTTCCATATGGGAATGTTAGCGACCGGGGGCTTGGGCTCCTGTCTCTCTACCGACTCCACTTATGTTTTCCTTTGTTAGTGTTTTTCTTTCGCTCTTCCTTGCTTGCTGCCTAGCTATTGTCTGTTGAGATTTAACTGGTAGAGGTATTAGCAGCGGCCGATATTTCTTTAGTTCATCCTGATTCCTCCTGTCCGGATGCTTGTTTTATCCAGGATCTGTCTTCTGTCCCTCTTTGACTTCCTCTGAATCCGTTCTCCCTGATTTACTTTTTCTTCTATTGTTGCTTTGCTTTCCGATATCAACAGAAGAGTAGTTCTCTTATTCAGATCTTTAAAGCTCCAACTTAATGCAAGCTTTAATCCTAGCCTTTTTAGTGCACTCAAGGCTGTTTACTTTTCTAGCTCTATTATGCGTCATTCTTGCTGTTCTATTATGGTACTTAATCAGGTTAAGACTGTAAGTTTCCAGCGGCTGCAAGTGAAAAGCAGATGATTTGATTTTGCGTATGGCTGGATATTACTGAAAATTTTGTACACAGTTTTCCATAATTGCCGAGCCTCTGACAAACTTGTTTCGCTGGCCAGGAAAGTGTCGGGAACCTTTTGACAAATTAAAGGTCATACCTCTAGGTCGACCAGTTATTTCAGCTTCAAATTTCAATCAATTATTGAAATTGTTTGTTGATGTAAGTGATTTAGGGGTTGGCGGAGTATTGATTCACGAAGATAAAAGATGGCGTAGATCGCACAAGCACCAGAGATATTATTCCACAATCGAGAAGGAATGTTTGGCTTTTATATTGACCTTGTGACATTTTGAAGTGTATGTTACTCCAACTCTTTCTCTGATTATTATGCTCACTGATCACAATCCCCTTTCATTCATTAGCAAAATGTAAAACGAAAATCAAAGATTGAAATTTGTCCGTGATTGAGGGCACAGATTTTACCTACCTGACTATTAGTATTTTTTTTTGTATACATATTTACTAAACGTTTTGTGAACGATTAACTTTGCTGAAGTGCATATAATGACCTTGAAGTGAACTTGCTGACAAGTTGATAAAATAACATCTCCATTACCGTGACCGGATTTTCCAGAAAACTCATTTGTTAAGTGGAATCTGAATATACATGATTTGGAAAATAATTATTCCATCCAGCCTTATGATCAGTCTCTGGAATCATTTGCAGTTGTATTCAGATATAATTTGATTGCAATTATTTATTTAAATTAGTCTTTTTAATCACAAAGTGCTCATTGATGTTTTGGACTAAAACACTACTTTGCGATTATTAAGGACTCCTTGACTATCGTGTTTGATTGATGGCTGATAGCGTTTTCCAAAACGGGAACTATATTATAATTGTAAGCAGTAAATAAGATGTTTACTTAAATTTGATTTCAAGGACTAACCTTGGTTACGAATGAATGGAAATTTCCTTTATTTTTCCAGAACATGAATTCGCCTCGTTGGTCAAATGAAATATGTATGTGATTGGCTTGGTAAACAAATTATTTATCCATGTTGTATGATTTTGGACCGATTTACAGTTGTGTTCAGATATAATTCTAGATGGATTGTTTAAATCATACACTGGAATGACTAAATGCTCGATGACTGGATAAACATTGGAAATTGTGTTTATTCATTCAAATAGATTCTGGATTGTACTATTGTTATATCGGAATATTCAAGGCTATTAGTACATCAAGTCATTTAAGACTGTTTGGGATTCATTTGGAACATTCTATACTTTTGGACTAGTGATAGGACATTTATGAGTATTTCAAATTTAATTCATAATGCTAAAATGTATTTTGAATTTCCCTTTATACCATTGGGAAATAACTTGCTGATTTTATTAAGCTTTTTGGTTTCACTTTACCTAGACTCGTAACAATATATATATATATATATATATATATATATATATATATATATATATATATATATATATATATATATATATATATATATATATATATATAGAAGCTATCTTCCAGAATTTTAATGTGCAACAAGGTATTAAATTCCACAAAAATGAGAGTGAAATACGATTTCCGTACCTGGAAATAGTTAGCTATAACTCAGAACTTAACTCATTCTATCAACGAATGTGTCTTCCAGATAGCAATGGTAGCACGGGACTAACCTAGCATAAGGTTGGTACCATCTTGGTACACTTAGTTGTATCGTTTCCTGCATGGAGTCATTTCCATTATTTAAAAGTACTAGTTTACGGGATTGGAATATACGTTCATGATCGAATTATGAATAGATGCTTTACTTTTAATGTAAGACAAACTTTCACTACCTCTATTCCAAGCTCATGCGAAATATCTGCTGATAATTTTGCTATATCAAAAATAGCAGGTGGTCATCCTTCGAAACGAAGTGTAGTGATTGCTCGAGAAAATCAATATCATCCTTTATTAAACCATAAGATAATTTTGCAAAGTGGTTTCAACATAATATCAAGCAAATGAGTCATTCTGAAACAATAAGGCCCTCCTACATAATGTCAAAACGTTAACTTTTCAGGCCTGATTATGATTCATATTCCGAATTTTCCTGGTATATTTCTTATGTGATGGTTTCGCTTGGATGAATAGTCCTTTTTTCTTTATGTGGGTCATTTCCGTATTTTTCAGTTATGTCCGCTATTTATGTTACTTCCAGTTAGAATTCCTTATCATTTAACATTTCTAATATTTTGTTTCCATAGGAATTGCTGTCCATGATTATAACAGTTTATGACATCGTCGAAACGGATAGACTATCTAGGACCAGAACTACAGATAGATCTTAGCATACAAAATTACTCAGAGGAAAGTATCAGTCAGGAAGAAAAGAAAGGGACCGACCAAGGGCTATATCCGTGAAAACCTTATCCCTAATCAAGTGGAACTCCTTTCGCTACATCTTATAACAAACGAAACAATAATATCTTTGCAATGATCAGATCGTGTAAAAGATTATTTCAGCGTAGTGATCGAATGCGAAATGTTTTAGAAAGAATGAAAATTAATAGTAAGTGAACACCCAAAAAGAAATTCTTCCAGTAAATTTAACTTTACTAAAAGAGAGTACAGAGTAGCTAAATAGTACTGATGCGGAATGCATGTTTGTCAACAGAAAAACAAAGTTAGATTGGACTTGTTATTTAAAGCTCGTAATGTCATAGTCGGTATTCAGCTTAGAACTACGAACTGAAGGGATTAAGAAGGCATACATGAAAATATATTAACTAAGCTACCTTCGAAGATTACAAAAGAGAACTCACTAAAGCTGCCAGAAATCGGAGCTGCCAGAAATCGGAGCTGCCAGAAATCGGAGCAGCCAGAAATCGGAGCAGGATGATATCATCTCACCCATCAGAAAATGCTCAATTGAAGAGAAATGTAACCTTATATATCAATTATACCTTGCTGCCCAATCACCTATTTCAGTTATAATGAAAATTCTAATTTATAGTATAGGTGTACCCTACCCTAGATCAGTGGTTTCCCCTGATTATCCTATTTACATTCGCCACAAGAAATAAAACGATTCAAATATGTATGTCGTAAAAAGAACATACAATTTAAGAATTAAACAAATATGTAGATAATTTACGGGGATTCGGGACAAATAGATACGTTTACTTTTTAAGAGTTTTGGCGTGAGGTGTACCTACTCACAATAAATGAAACAAATTATTCAGTGATTAACTAAAATCCCAGTTCTATCATGCATTGAATATTCACTGTTTGACCACTTTTCTTACTACATATTCAAAACAGAGCGTCATTATTTCCTGCCTTTGCATAAAACAACACAAATTCACTATCATTGCTAGACTATATTCCATACTACTGCATCAACCACTCCCATATTCCTAGACCCAGTACTAATGAGCTATTTCATCATGTACTGTTCAGAACTAAAACACCACCCAATGTTCCTAGACCTTACTACTACTGTTCCAAGATTCATTATTAGTCGGTTTTTAGAATTATGCTGCGGAACTGTCATATACTTTACTAGTGATATCCTACCATTCTTATATCTTACATCTAAATTAAATCAAGTTTTAAAACGCCACTATTGTGGAACTTCAAAAACACCCAACAAAATGGAGTGCAGAAGCACTTGATATTAACAATGAAGAGGCTGCTTGTTGTCAACAGCGCGCACAGAGCTTTTGTTGATAGACAAAATCGTATTTTACATCATCTGATAATTCCATACTTATGTATGTATATATATATATATACATATATTTATGTGTGTGTGTGTGTTTTTGTGTGTGTGTGTGTGTGTGTGTGTAGTTATTCCAATGAGAAAAGAACGCTAAGAAAGCATGATCAACACTAAACCGCTTATAAAATATTTCAAGAGTACTGTAACCGAGCGAATTTTTTCGTCTGTAGCAATGAGCCAATACATGCCAGTTAAATGGAAGTGCGATGTATAAATAAGATGGTTGGAGAAAAACTAGTCAAACATTTATAATGTTATTGACACATGTTGGATCCTAGAAGATAATTGACAGATACTATCATTGTGTTGATCGTAAACCTAAGAGACAACACAAAAGCTAGATATTTACTTGCAAAAGGATCCACACTGGCTGAAATTATAGACTGAAAATAATACAAGTCAAAAGTAAAGAGATGCCACAAAGCTAGGAGGTCAATAACTGATGATGAATTAATACTCGTCAGTTTGAAAACAAAATCCTCATGATAACTAAATCCATGTATAATTATTAGATAGGGATCTATTTTACCAAATGTAATGCACGAAATCTGCTACAACCAGCTGAAAAGCTAATGCAGTGATAGAATGAGATTATTGACAATGAACGCAGATTCGCTAAACATAAATGTCGATACAGATAAATTGTACATCGACATGACGAAGGACATTTCCAAATTGTAACGTCAGGAATCTAGCCATTGAGAAAGTTGTGAACGTCCCAGATAAGTGCCTGTTCAACAAATTCTCTGATGGAAAACATTCTGATGGACAAATCTCGCACGGACAATCACACAGAAACTCTGCCACAAGAACATAATCAAAATATGATACTAGAAAAAAACATAGAGAGATGTAGAAAACCTCGTGGCTTGATGGAGAAATAAAATAAAGGTTAGTGAAAACGTTTGCTCAGCATCGTGCTAAAAGAATCACACTTCTGATCATCCACTGTTGCTGCGGATGTTAAGTTGATCATCCTATTCATTTGAATAGTATTGGCAATAAGCATACACTGTACTTTCAAAGAAGAAAAACGATCAAAAGTGGAATGCATAATTGCTTCAGCATTCTCGACTTTCTATGACTGGTTTATAAAAAGGCACTGAAATTTTAATGCATCAATTTAATAAACCATCCTGCTTCTGATCGACTTAAGTTGGACATTACATACTGTCGCACAGTGCTCACACAACCTGCTAGAATGGGGCCCCGAGTGGCCGAGTGGTCTAAAACGCTCACCGTTCCGGATCACTGCCATCTCACCTCTGTCTGCGTGGGTTCGAGTCCAAGGCTCGGCTAGCGTGGGTACCTGGGAAAGCCTGACAGTAGCTTCTCGTGGGTCAGGTGGTTCTTCCCTGGGTTTTCCAGGGTTCTTCCTCCACCAGTTATACTGGCCGCCATGTATAGCCTATCTTGTGCTGAAAAATGGCGTTAAACCATAGAAGAACAACAACAACCTGCTAGAATACAGCGGTATGTCCCAATGGTGTATTTTCTCATTGAATATTGTGACTAAAGAGTTTCTCCCTCACACCCACATCGACCACATACACATCGAAGATTAGATTTGTGTGAAAAAATTGTTGTGGTGCATGTGTGTATGAAATCTAGTGTCCTTCTTTCAGCCTCATAATTTCATCTTTAATTGTTGTTCAAACGTGTGATAATTGATATATTTTCGAAGCGTCTAATTTATATTTCCTCTAATTTTTATTTCCTATAACTGTTATATTTAATTATGTAATTTCTTTTTTAAAAGCCTCAGAAATGTATCCTAACATTTTTAGAAATATGTCTAATTTTCGTTTTAAATTTATTCTATCTTGTATGTTATTTTATGTATATTGTAAATTTAAAAATATTTTATTAAACATTCTTTCTAAATTCCAAGTTGACAAGGGGGGGGGGGGAGAGATCTGGATCCATCGTCGTAAAACTGTCTGCCTCTATTTTGATCTGTTTCTATCACACCCAGAGAGAGAGAGAGAGAGAGAGATCTGAATCAAATGAGGTTAAACTTGCATGTTGACTGACTAACCAGGGAAGAGTCAGAGAGAAAGAGAGCGGGGAAGAGACCTCAAGAATCTTTAATATTTACAAATGATACGTTTCGAGCCTAATTATAAGTCAAAAACGAGAAGAAAATTAAACACGAAATATGTTGGAGTATGTGATGTCTCGTTAAGGAAGTTACAGTACAACTTTCTGATTTCAACAAGTTATTGCAATTGTGTAACACTGATTTCGTGCAACATTGTATACACAAGTGTACACATACTGTTATAATGATTTGGGTTTATACAGGTTACTTGTTATAAGTTCAAGATCAAGGTTGCCGTCCATTTTGAATTCTTTTTCTCTCACTCCACAGATATCCACATGTTTTGTCCTTTGCAGCGAGAGAGAGAGAGAGAGAGAGATTAATACATATTGGATAAATCACACTTTGATATACCAACAGTAATTAATTATATTAATTGGCTTCATGCCTACACTTTAAAATCTTGTTGTGTTTAATGTACGCGGTATACATACACAGATCACACTGGTTCCGTAGCATCTCGATAGTTTGTGTTTGACTGAATTGAGAAATGGTCGTGTCTGATTCCTGTAAATGCTTCTATCTTCACAAGTATCAAATTTAGATTTTGTTTGTTTGTATAACAATATTTTCATGATACATTGCTGAAAATTGATTAGCCTCTCATTGACGTATATAGACAACATTGATGACTCTTCATTGTTATTTCTTTTTCACACTTCACCTATATATGAATATATAATTATTAAGGTGATTGTTTACTCATACATCTTTACAGCACACCTATAAATAATGTATATTGCATGCTCAAGAACTGAGAGGATCAGCCAAAAAACAATCAGAGTGACATATTTAATTCACAGATTTTAGTTACTTATTGCGTCTTCAGTCATAACACCAGTTGCCTTTGTAACCACGTGTCCTCATCGATTGATTTTAAGCGTGTGGTAGTCTAATCGACTTGCCTTGGCGTAGTAGGCGAGACTCACTAAAGTGTTAATAACAAATATAATTAATGATATGCAAGATATTGTTAATATACTATATGATACTTATTACTGCATGATTATTAATATCACACAATAGAAATAAAGATAATAATAATAATAATAAAAGAAGAAAGAGATTATTATTATTATTATTATTATTATTATTATTATTATTATTTAAAACATGTCGTCAAGCACATATATAAATTATAATAAAAGCGAATTGTCGAGGCTGAATATGTATTGGAAAAAGCTACTGCAAGTATGTTTTCGAAGTTATGTAAACCTAAGAAGAGTTCTCAGACCATTATTTGATTAATAACAAGCAGATGACGATGATGATGGCGACAATATGTGTCCATGCTAAAACCCAAATGATGGAGTAAGGGAAAGAAAACACATAAATTAATTGCTTAATGATGTTTTACATTAATATAGAGGATTCTGACTGAGAAAAAATCAAACGCAGTAATTACCTCATTTACTAAGTAGATGGTTAAGGGAAGCTAGTGAAACGTACATAGAAAAAAAAAACATTTGTCGTGATATCTGTTAACAAATGCAGCACAAACCTATTGACTAATTAGTACAAATTACAGCATTCTCATGAGCCATATGTTCATTGCATTGACCACTTTTTCTGACTACTGCATACGAGCAAACATTTCAAAACAACAACAGATACATTTATTAATGGCACGGGAGTTATTCTCATACAGATTTGGGCATTTATGTCTAAGAAGGGGGCACTTTACATACAGACAGTATTTACTGGCATCGATAACACTGATATATGTCAAATTAAATCAACTGATCGGAGATACTGAGACAGAACCAGATAGAAAGCTAAAACCAATTTTCACATGCACTTGTAACTAAACTAACATGAATTGACTGACCTGGTTCAGTGGGATAATCTCATCTTTGTATTTCAACACCAACGTTTGACGGAGTCTTGCTTATGCCAAAGTATTGATCATATTTAATTAAATAGAACCATAGTGCCTCATCACACAAATATTATCGCGTTTGAAAAGCTCCGTAAGTATGACATGTCATAAACAAAGACACACGGCTGACATACTGTAAAGCAAGACACAGAATTTCTTGAATGACCCCTAAAGATTCACCAAATTATGCCAATGTTTGAAGTTATCACATGACAGGTCAAGTAATCTAATGCACAGATATTAAATAGAGGATGTCATTCAACCTTTAACCTTTTACCAAACTTTTGCTAGGATGCTTGACATAACCGAATAGTTCACACTGCAAGTACAAACTAATAAACGGTAGCTTATACACAGATTTGCCTGAATGGGTGAACAAAATAAATTCATGTATCAACGTGACACTACGGTTTACAGTTTCTTTTCTATGCAGTTGATTTCAAACTTAATACTCCCTCACAAATCCATATTTTTACGTGTTTAGGACGTTTTAAACAGTAACAAGAATAGGGTGAAGACAACAAGCTTGGTAAAATTTAATAAATAATTTATTTCCCTAGAAAAACAAGGTAAAAATGAGAAAAGAACTTACAGTTTTACAAATCAAATGCAAAAATAATCCAAGAATAATCCAAGAATTAAAAATAGAAGTCCGAGTAATAAAAATTCCTAATAAAACTGAGTTCGAATCCCAATGAAATCAAAATGGAAGGAGATGACGTATGCTGTGGTCAGAGTCGCACTGACGTGTCAACAGTTCGTTGTATAATCACAGAAAATAATATTCCAGTGTTTGAATTCGGTGTAAATTTCGATAACTGTCCTTGTCCAAGAATTCTGTATGAACACATATATATTTCCATGAAAAATAATCACTTGTCTTCCATAAAATAGAATTTCGACTCAAACTGGTCACAGTAAAACACCTTTAAGTGTCAATGGTTTACAGCCTGAATGCCCAAATTCTCTATAGAAAAGTTATACACTAATTTATGACGCAAAACAGATTCCCGTATGAGGGTCACATGATCACCATTCTACAATAATATAGACGCTTTCTACATGCCTAACATCACGTATTCCCAGTATGGTCTTGACTAAAATCAATGAATTTTACTCTGGAAAAGAATTTAAAAAATTGTTTTCTTCAACTCTTACTGGTTCTGAATCAGGGTCAGGAACTAGGTCAGCATTAGATGCAAAGTTTCTATTATTAGTTGTTTATGAAAAAGTCAGGTCAAACAAAATTGAACTGAATTTCTGGATAATGTCAAATCCAGTAAGTAAAGTTCAATTAAAATAGCATGTAATGGAATAAAAAAATATTAATACTAACAAACAAACAATTAAATTAAATCAAATATAAATTAAATCAAATATGCATAACAATATAAATCATCAACGTAAAGTCTTTTCAAGGTTCAATCATTTGATCTGACAAACGCTTCATAACGTTACATTGCATACACATATGAACTTGAATATTACATCTAGTTAAACATATTTCTCATTGTCCAAAGGAAATACAATAGGACATTTGAAGTGACAAAAATGAAGAAAAAAATAAGCATATCGGCAAGGTGATTATATTTTGGTGGAATAAAAAATTACATTGAAATGACATAATTTGTTTTATCAAGAATACTAGTATCACCTGTAATCAAAATAAACTTGCTTGCATCTTTGTTAATGAACAAGAAGAGTAATCGAATATAAAAAAAACTCCTTTACAGACTAAATCCTGAAAAAAGTATCATTTGTCAAATTTGAAATTATCCTCATCCTTCGTAAGTCCGAAAGGTCGTTTATTGCGATTCTGAAAGTATCGTTATGCAGCACGCTAAAAGTAAACGAAGAAAAGTCACCACAGTTCAGGATCACGATTAGGAAGTATAGAAGTCTTGCACAGAGATAATATAATTTGAATTTCAGATACTCAATAAAAATTCCATAAAACACTTGTGGAAAGCGAGGATGGAACGTGGTAGAACCTACTCAATGCAACTATATTTATAATATCAAAGATTAGACGAATTTGATAATCCCATTAAAAGCAGTTTTTGTTAAGATGCAATTTTTTGCAGTATCAAGTTTTAAAGCGGAAACGAAAAGTTCAAATGTTTATTTATCTCTGAGTTTTATACATTTTGTTCCACTTGAATGTTCTATTAATACAAATATTGGAAAGTAGTCGGCATTGAAGTTCTTAAAGATTTCCCTGAAGATAGCAGTGATTTAATACCTTTTGAAATGATAAAACAAAAAACTGGATGAGACATTTTCTGAAATACTATTCTGCAATATCCAAAATTCCAAAATGATGAAAAGATGCAATCAAAAACAAATTCGCTCGAAACAAGTGTGCTAAGCAGGAGGATGAAAAAATGAACTTGCAAAAACAAAAATCTAAAGTTTGTTAAAAAAAAAACAAATACGCCAATGAGGCAACACACTGCTAATCAAGAAATGTGGATACAAGTATTAAATAAAAATATAAGTAGTGAGAAGTGACCTTAAATATTTTGCCGGCATAACTTTGTACTAAGATTACACAGTTGGTCTCTTTTAATTCAAATAAGTTCGTATAATAATTGTCACTAATACTTTATGAAAAGAATTAACATATTAGAAGACGACAAACGCACTTTCTGTAAACGTGAGAACGAACGTATTGAACATATATTCTACGATTGGAATATTACTTCAAACTGTTGGTACCGTTTTACGGAATATTTCGCACCTTGAAGTCCAAATATTAAAAAATATGTCCAAACAAGAGATATTTTGAAGAAGTTGGATAATTGGACATTTTGTGCCATCTCTTATTTATTTTGGCTAAATATTATATTTACATTTGCAGATTCAATATGAAAATCTTTTCATTGCTACTTTTAAAAAAGTATTTGAATCGAATATGAACATTGAAAAATATATTGCTAACATAAATAAAAACTAAGACCAATTTATTCAAAAATGGGTCTAAATCATGAACATGTAGATTTTGCAGTTTGGAAAACAGGAATACATACTGTAAAAATATGCCATCTAGACTCTCTGTACTTGTGTCAGTGTATCTAGTGTGTTTGTCTAGAGAGATTGCATGCTAAATGCATGTGTACATGTGTTTGCGTGGTTTTGTTTTGTTTTCTTTTTCTCTGAATTATTTATTTCCCTAGATTATGTGATAACCATAAATGTTTAATCGTAAACAGACCTTGGAAAGGTGTTCTCCGACACAGTGGTCCAACAATTGCATGATATATATATATATATATATATATATATATATATATATATATATATATATATATATATATATATATATATATATATATATATATATATATATATATATATATATATATGTGTGTGTGTGTGTGTGTGTGTGTGTGTGTGTGTGTGTGTGTATTTCCACTTGTATAATATAGCCCAGAGAGTAAGTAAAGGTTGTGCCCAAAAATGACGAAAGATAGATTTCATTTAGCATAGATTTCATATTGTATAGGTTCATAAAGCATTACAGAAAGTCAGTTATAAAAACAATTATAACTGACGACAGATTTACCTACGTGGACTATTTCAAATTCAGAGTAGTTACTCGTGTAGCGATGAATTAGACGAACAGAAGAACAAAACAGTAGAGAAATTTATTGTGAGATTAGGTCTAACAATACGAGCCTCGTCCCATGACCTCAATCCAAATTTCCCGAGTATGGCATAAAGTAATCGATTCGGTGTGGCGACACGTTCAGGCATGTTTCACGTGGTACATAACAAATTGATATACGTCATAGAGCCCTATAGGAACAACTCACCTAAAGGAAAATGGATGTGTAGACAATTTTGTTTTAATCATGCAAATATACATTGCTATCAATCCCATGTGTATTTGTCACCTTAATTTAAGTTCGAACTCCTCTTTGGAGATGCCCTTGTCGCGTAGCGCTTTATCTATTTGGTCAGAGATTGTGTCGAAGTTTTTTTTGGTCAATACACTACTGTCATAATGCTTTTTAGCTTTAATGGATTCTCGTTGGTTAATATAAGTTCCATTAATAAAAATTATTTCAAAGACTATGTGACCTCATGCTTAATCGCAATGGGGATATCAACAATTGAGGATATTATTCCGATTCCGGCCACACTGGTCCTTATAGACAGAATCGTCGTTGTGTTGTTATCACCATCAGTCATATCTACTGCGCGCTTGAACCCTAAATACAGAGCGCGTGTCTGATCAGCCTTTGCCCGTGAGGTATCAGCTTCACTGATCCTTACTAGACGAAAATCTTCTGGGTATTGAGTTTTGGGATATATTGTCATTGTAATTCCTCTATAAGTAAAGGGATATGTATGTTTCCTCCGGGGAGTTGGTCTGTGTGAGGAACCACACCAATAAACTGTGTTTCTAGGTAAGAAGGTAGCACAGTCAAAGAAGCAAATTGTTTCCCTGATATCACCATATGATTCGCAAATAGTATGGTATCGTATTTTTGTAGCTCAAAATTGCTTGGCGATTTCATCTTACTGCCGATTAATTTGATGAGGTAGATTAGGTCTTTCTTTAAAGAAACTGTTGCTTTCTCGTCTATAAGACCATTAGTTGTGGAATTTGAGTTAGAACAAAATATTACAGATATCAGCTTACTGTCAATCACTCATCGTCATTTTTTGTAGATATTTCGTCCCTTTTAAACAGCCGTGATATCTGGTACCCATTAAGTACCGTTATTCTGGTAGATGTAACGTAGGTTAACCACTGACACAAAAGGGTTGTCGGTTATGGGAAATGCAAGTACAGACGTTGAGATGACA
The DNA here is from genome assembly GCA_028554795.2 of Sinohyriopsis cumingii. NCBI lineage: Eukaryota > Metazoa > Mollusca > Bivalvia > Unionida > Unionidae > Sinohyriopsis > Sinohyriopsis cumingii. Next base: position 51,244,040 of record CM068828.1, on the reverse strand, counting down.
TGCCAACCCAAGTTTGTGAAAGAGAGGTTGGTATGACAAGGCTGGAACATTGTCGGGCAGGACTTGGACTCTTTTAGTAGCAGCATCATTCAAATCATTGGGTACTGGCACCTTTTTATTCAAGCTGTTGTTCATTGGCAGCGCTTTGCTCATTTTGCATCTGGGAAAACAGTAAGCTGGGGTCATGTTTCGAAGACTAAAGAGATTTGTTTTGCTAGTTGTAACTAAGATCTCATCTTCGTGAGCTCCAACGCCTGGGCAAAATCAGCTTTCACCGACCAAACATTTACTTTTGTAGTTTGTATGCTACCTTGATCAGTTTCCGATGCCACTTTTACTGCGAGGATGCCAGCCTCTTTTGAATAAACATGAGATTAACGGTGTATTCTTTAGTAACTTTAAGTGTTTTGCGGTACTCATCGAACATATATATGCGTCATTTTAGTCCATTTTCTGTGGCTATTTCATCTTGTTTGCACCCAGCTGACAGGCCCGGTCCTAGGGCAAGGCGAACGAGGCAACCGCCTTGGGCCCCCCGGTTTCAGGAATGCAATCTTTTTGCTTGCGGCCCCGCTCGTGCTGCCTTAGGCCTCACATGCCGCCTTGGGACAAGCACATCCTAAGGCCGGGCCTGCCAGATGGCACCTCGCTGCCCCTAGCCCAAGAAGGAAGTTGCGCATGTTGCATTGTTGTCTTAGTGGCAAGAGTAATACTTGTATTGTCCTTATCTTCAGATGTAAATATGGTATCATACTAGGCAGAGGAACTAGCGCATGTACGACCGTCAAAATCACCAATTTAAAAGTTTTCAGCCATGTTTACCTATTAGCGCATGACTTGTTCGACTCAACGACAAATCGTAGCATATTAAACGTGAACTTCAATATGTAGAAGTATAGCTTAATAAGGATCAAACTCCAAGCATTTCAAAAACGTTTTGCCGTGTGCTTAGGAGAAAGGCATTTGAAGCGCCTTCAATGGTTCAGTACGTCTACAAAGGTGTGTAACTAACGGACAGAAGAACTGACTACGCCTCCAATCAAGTATATAGAACGTCAACAATGCTACCATAGGTGTTGGCGACAGAAATACTGTCGTTGCGTGATACCCAGCCCAATGTATCTATTACAGCCGCATTGGGAAGCGATTGTTCGTGCCGCTCGACTCTGAGCGGCCAAACAATCACATGCCATGCAACCAGGCTTGCCATTTAGACGGCTTATCATTGGATCTGAAATTTAATGACTACAGTAGTTTCATGATCACATAGTGTCATGTCGAAAGAGAAAAAATAAAGAAAAGATAGCTAGTGCAATAGGTGCTCAGCGTAGAAATACCTTCGATTTAACAACAAGGAAATTAACGAACAAGCCGCCAATGGAACCATCTAAAGAACCTACTGAGGAGCCTGCGCTGGTGACGCATGACACAAAAATTATAAGTCATGGTACAGTTGTTGAAAGAGAAAGGCTGGAAGAGATAATGACATAACGTCGGGCTGAGAAAACTTATGAGACTGACAACACGCCTGCCGCTCCAGCTTGGGGGGGGGGGGGCAAGTGTAATGGCGGAGCACTGGCTGAACTGAACATAAACAACAGGAAATTAAACAAGGAGGAGTTAAACTGTTATATAAAAAGAACTGTTGTAAACATACAAAGAGGAATGCAGGAATTAACAGGTTATGACCTGTAGTGTACATATATGTTTTAAGGTAGACTAGGAAGCACATTAGATGCAAAAGCATTGGGAAATACAAACAAATTGACCAGGACGTAATCTACTAAACAGTTCCTATATGATTCAGTGCACGTTTACAAGATCAAAAAATTCCTTAGTAGAATTGGAATGAGGGACATTTTAAGACAAATGTTATCCTTTCAAGTACGTTAGGTTAATAGATGAGGAACTTTTGCTTTGCAATTCGAATAGTAAAAAGACAATTGTGTTCCTGATCATTCAAATTTACAGGAAGTTGTAATTTGATGGCCAATCCGGTTTTAGATAGAGACTTCATCATTTATGAGATGATATAAAGTATTATGTATACACAATGCTAAATAATTCTGATACATAATCTAAGGACGGAACTTGTCCGACATAGATACTTTTGCATGAATGAATCGTAGATGGAAGAAAAAACAGAGAAGCAGGTCTTTTTGCCGTAGACGTCTAGTTTTATATATTTTTATATGTACCTTAATGTTCGTGTTCTCAATATTTTTTTAGTAACAAAATCACGGATCAGCAATAGCATTATCATGCCCAATTTGATCGTCTCTCGATAGGTACTTACTCTGCACTGTTCTACACTCGATGTTGTTACAAAGATGATCTCCACAGCAACTGTCACAAATATCAAGTTGTCTTTTTCTTCCAACGGAGTCTATTAGTCCCAAGTCAACTGAGACGCCTTGTAATTGTAAAGTCATAAGAACAAGTTGCTGACACCGCTGAAATAGTTCAAAACAGAGATAAAGCTTTTGTTGTTTGATGAAAATTCATAAGTTAACATTATAAAAAAAAAAAAACATAAAATGCTAAAGTGTCAAACAGTACTTGGACCATTTTCGAGCAGTGGTTTAATACAATCATACAACAAAATTACAATCTTGAGCCCATCCATCATATTATTAGAATGTCTTTTTTAAAAATAGAAAGCGTCTTCATCAAATACACTTAATCATTGGAGATAATCTATAGCGATCATTCACATTTAAAGATATTAACGTGGATTTTTCGCAGAATATAAAGGATTTTTTTAGCTGAGGTACATAGTTAGTCTAAAAATTACAAAGCAATTTGAAACATTTTTTACATATTACATGTGAAAACTACATAGGGTTTTAGTGTTCGAAACATATAAATAAATTTTAACTTATGAAATAATATAACTACGACATAAAGCAAAATCTCCTCCACTCTTGGTCACATTAGCATGTTAGCATCTATACAAATGTTTATCTGCTATTGCTACTAAACACAAATTAAAACAACAACAACTCTTTCCTTTGACAAACTCGGATTGTCCGCGTCTTTGGATCCAAAATAAATGTTATATGCGTTATGTCGGTTCACGATCAAAGACGTGTGGTTTTATTATTAAAACTACCTACATAATTTAGGAAAGGTAGCCAACCATTAAATCTAACATTCAAATAGTATACAAATAATGCTGATACGTTGTTCAATTGGCTCTCGATACTGATATTATCAACCGCCGTGACAATTTAATACCTACAACTGTCTAAACACTATTCTGTCACATCGTACAATATCTTTCCTTAACAAACTACTAATGTTTTGTCAGTCATGTCATATTTTAACTGATTATGATCGTTTTTACAAACATGAACATGTTTGAACAACTTAATTCCAAAATTGTACATATCCATTGTAAAAGCAGCTTGGAAGCATTTTGCAGCACCAGGCATTCTCAATGGCGTTAAGTATAAAAGCACAACACATATACTCAGCTTTTATCTGGACTTAAATCATTACCATTACTTAAACGAATGTAATTGCAGGCAGTGTACTAATTGTTTTATTTCTATACTGCTGTGAATCAGGTAAGTAATTAATTGATGGTTTCTTCATTCTCTTTAATCAGAACACCACTTCTATTTACCTGGTGTCACATGTCTATTTTGTTGACAAACTCTAGAGGAATCATCTTGAAGTTATATTTTTCAGCAAGTTTGATTGCACCAATCAATGCTCTGCTGATCATGACAAACTGCTTGGTTTGTTTTCTTCTCGGTACACTTGTTCACGTTGTATATGTCATTGTCTATTTAAACTTTAAAGCATATATTTATAACATTGTTACGTTCCCATTATGAATGCTATATTTAATTCTGTAAAGAAATTTCATCTGATATTATTCCAAAATACCTTTGCAGTAATAGAAAAACAAAAACATTAGCAAATACTTTGATATCAGTACTACAAACAAACAACGAGACTTTGAAGAGTATACGGCACTTACGAAATGGTCAGAGACTGTTCAAATAATTATTTTTTTCTTTAGATTAAAAATTCCCAAAACATATCCGCCGCTTAAAAGATAGCTTATTCATATTCCTTGATTATTGTGAATACATTCAAAGACATACTGGATAACATCATTGTGATACATACAGAATGTTGGTACTGTCATGTAAATCTGTATTATGTATATTACCATTCGTGATTATAGTTTGTAAGGGTCACGTAGTTAATAACGTTTTAAGTATTAATTTTCACCAATGATCTAAACGTCGCACTTTAAAAATGAGCCATTCTTGTATAGTGTATAAATTCATTCAAAATGTTCCAAGGGTGAGCTTTACTCTTGTTCAAGTAACTATCACGTGATTGATTTCTTTACATGTGTTCTGAAAGGCCACTATGACCTAATTCCTGATTAGCTAGCGTAACCCATCTGACCATTTTTACAGTTGAGATTATGCATTGCGACGCTTTCTGAAACATCGAAATTACGAGTATAAGCTCTTAAAATCAGTAACAGAAAAGAGTGAAGACAACAAGCTTTGTAACATTTTACAAAAAATTTATTTCCCCAGAATAATACTAAAAAATGAGAAACAGGAGCTGCGGTCTTGCGAGTTAAATCCATAAATAAACCAATTATTAAGGACACAGTTCCTAGTTATAAAAAGTCCTGAATAAAACTATGAGATCCAAAATTGAAGGCAATGACGTGTCTGTTATGACCTGCAAAGTGCTGATGTGTCCAGAGTGTCTTATTGAATCACAGAAATATCATTCCAGGCTTGAATTTATTATAAATTCCAGTGAATGTCTTTATTCTAAAAATTTTATTTCAAGAAAAAAAAATCACTTGAATACAACTATTTGAAGAAAATAAAATTCAGCCCAAAATGGTCACAACATAATACAACTTAAAGTGCTAGATTTTTAAAGCACGACTGGTAAATTCCTCACAGTCACAAGATAATATAGTTATCTTCTTGTCCTCAGGTCACAATTAGCATTTTAAAAAAGCAGCCATTACCTAATAGAAAATATGTTTCTAGAATGCTCTAATGAGCCTTGTTTATTTACAACACAATAACCTACAAATTTCACTTAGGAATCTCCAAAACCCGGACCCTGATCAACATATTTTCTCCTTCTTGTTTACCTGGATAATAATCCTGGTAATAAGCTCATACACATAGAGAATAATCAAGCTATTATTAGTGGTTTACATAGATGAAATAAAAAATTAAAAAAGAGAATAAGGTCAGGCATAATTTATTCAGTTCTGGACAAGGTAAAGTCCAGCATACAATGTTACATCACGATAGCATGTGATGAAATAAACAAAACAAATAAACTAACAAACAGTCAATTAAATTAAACATAAGTAACAGTATATAAGCTATATTTACAGGAGAGTTTCACATTTTTATTAGTAAATACCGGTCTTGGAAGACGTTCGGTTGTATTTAATTGAGAGGATTCATTTGTTTAATTCAAATGTTCATTAGAAATACAAAAGTGCTCGAACTTTTCAGAATATCTGGAATTATAGCTATTATGGCATTAATGTGAATTCATTTAGAGACATATTTTGAATTATATCACAGTGACTTCGCCAATACTATTGGTGCGCCGCTACATTAGTGGACATCATGTGGAATACCACTGGAAGTCATTTATATTATTAAATACTCTTGCGCTAGACAGATTGTTTAGGATTATTTCGAATTTCATTCACCATACTCAAAGTTATTTTTTACTTTTTCAGATTGTGTTGTAGGAGAAAAACTCAGATTCTAAATTTGCAAGACTGGTTGGTTTTCGATCTTTTCTGTTACTTGCGTTGAGACCCAGGATTCATAAAATACATCAAATAATTCAAGAATATTGGTGCATCAGCATATTTGATACTAAAATTCATTCGGAACACTTTAAACTCTTTTTTACTAATGACAGCACGTTGACGATTATTTGGGATTTAATTCACATTAAATTTATTCTTACACTTTCACTTTGTAAAGGCAAATAAATTATTTGTTAATTTTAATAAATTTGTTAGATTTATTTCCCTCTGCTACTTAGTTTACAACCATGGAGTCGCATATATATATATATATATATATATATATATATATATATATATATATATATATATATATATATATATACACACACACAAACACACACACACACACACACACACACATATATATATATATATATATATATATATATATATATATATATATATATATATATATATATATATATATATATATATATATATATATATGGTCATAGCAACAGTAATTTTTTATGTGACATTTGCTAAATATTAAATGAAGATTTCGCGACAATGGCTCAACACATAAGTGTTCCAAATAGTTCGATACATTATGATAGTTTGTAGTTCATTTGAATGGAAACTCAGCAACAAAGTATCCAAATATATTAATCAGTCGTGACGTGTTCGGGACTCCAATTCTTGCATAGCAATACCATCATTATAAGCACAATGATCCAATGGCAAGTTTTATTAGATTGCGTTTTTACTTTGTATGTGTTCAATCTTTCTTTTCTCCATAACGTATTATATCATATCCATATTCAAATGATGACAGCTAGCAATTTTAAAATGATGCACTAGATATGTTTGATCCTAATAAATATTTCTTTTTCAAAACGTTCTAAATTCCTACATATCACAAGCAATAACATTTTGAATCATTCTTTAACATTACTCTATACAGAATACATCTTTTATGACAACTGCCTTTTAATAGAGAACAGAATCACACAATATTGCCAATGTAACCTTTTTTTAATGTGAATGCAATAAATAAGCGAAACAGTTTCAAATGTAATGCATGTTTAAATATATCAGTTTTGATATATACTTCTCTACCTAATCGATATATATCTTAAGCACTATTTGTTATCGTACCTCGAAATCTCGATTCACTATTTTCAGCAATATGGATTTACTAACGACTTCATAGAAATTCGTCGAAAGTCAATTAAATATTTTAAGGTCCATAGACAAGTCCGATAATTATGAACCTGTAAACAGATGCCATATAGTGAGAAATTTACTTACATATTTATCTGAACAGCCAAACTCATGTGTAATAATCGAAGCAGAAGTCATGGTTCTGGCAATACAAACCTGCAATATAACACGAAATGCCGTTCTTCAGTATGAGGAAAAGAATCCGGTTTGAACATGGAAAACCTGTAGTCTTTGGTGTAAATTTAATCTGAATATAAAACTGAGATGTTTTGCAAACGACAAAGGCACGAAGCCTTAAGTTGATTGCAGATAGTGGCAATTAATTACATGGAAGACATCTGTAAAGATTAAATAATTACAAACTCGTATAAATTGTTCATGGATGTAAGGAAGCATGGAAAAAGCCCAAAATGTATATATATCGAATTTTAAGACTTTCATCTAACAACGTTTTCTATTGACTTAAACTCAATGACAATGAGTTACGGCCCAACACAGACCATGACAATTCTGAAGACGTATCCCAGGTCCTAAATCCCAAAAATGCTCAATTCTGTTTTGTTTTTAACAGCATTAGTTGTGCTTGATTCAAATACCCTGATCAAAGTACACGTTCCATACCCTGTAACTTCTCTATAGGTACATTTGATTTGTGTAAATGATTTTTAGTCAGCAAAATGTAAATTTAACATACTCAGCATGTGATCTATATGAACATATTCAGTGTGTCCTTTCACAGGTTATAAAATAAAATTGGAATTTATTTTCATTATAGTTGTTTTTCTGTTCACAAACATAAAGCAGTTCCTATAATGAAACTGAGAAAAATTGACTGATCCTCGGACAATAGAAATGGTATATCCATTCACTCCTCTTATTCTAGTGTAGGCCTATAGCAATCGTTATTTTTAAATAACGTAATATGCTCACTAAGAACAGGAGAGCAGAAATCATGCGTATCATAGACTACAGTCGATTCAAAATAGCCAAGTCTATGCATAATTACTACGTGTAAGACGTGTAAATGGCTTGACTACAGCAGCCGTACCTTTTAATTTCGGATTCGTCTCCAGTCAGGGGATTATAGAACCATCAAACAATTTATGCATTCTCACACACCTCTCTCCATCTAGCTTTCCTCTGTGCTATATCAATTGTGTATTCGAACAATAAATCAATTTTTCATTCAGTTTGTATGCATGTTATTTGATCATTCGTGTGTTTGTCTGTAGTACTGCCTGTCTATAATTGCAAATTTACCTCATCCGCTCTACAGTTTACAATGTGTCTGCATCTTCTAGGATGAGTAACAGCATCAACGCCTTCACAGTGATAGCACTGGATCGTATCATTATACCCTAGAAAAATAACATAAACCGTTACATTACAAAGTGAAGATCACAAAATATCGTATTTATCAACGAATAAAAGTTAAATGTAACACATATCGCCCGCAATGTATATAATTTAGAAGATCAGGATAACAAGTTTCTTTTTATTCCTTACAGGTTAACGTTATTTGTTGCAATTTCCCGTGTTTGAAGAATATAAACGATTGCAAATGTAACTGCCGCCTGTATCAAACACAGCTCTCTGTATCATGAGCAGCCACCCATGTGCATCACTTAAGCTTGCAACAGAATACGACAATAGCAGAAAATAACTTTTGAAAATGTCTTTGCTATGACCGTTAATGTTCTGTACATAAAGACCTTTGGTTATCGTCTACGTTGCATCTTAAAAAATTGAAATTAAATTACTCGTGTGCATTAGATAAACGTAGCAGGAATTACAGTGGGTACTGGGTGAGTATCCCTTTTTGGTGTATAACACTTAAACCTTTGTACTACATTAAGCTACGGAATCGTCTAAATTATAACCGAAAAATATCGAAGTTTAGTTACACTTGTTCAGTGCATACAATTGCTTAACGTAGCGGCAATCACACCAAATAGTTCGATTTAGCATATATCAAAAGGTACTGCATATGGTGCAATTAAACACATTAGAGCTTTCATATATACATATATTTGCAATCGCGTATTCGACATGGAAGGTTGTATACTAGTATTAACTAAACATATTACTTAAAATAACCGGTTGTCTCAGTAGTATACAAAAATAATTCACGCCACTCAACTGGTTTATTTAGCTCCTTTTTTTACAAAAGTTAAAATTACAATGCTAACGTGTTTTTATTCCACAAAGCTGAGTGTTGCATTCGAGAAAAGATGTAGAGTTTGAAGGCGGATTGCAGCATCGGGAGCAGCCTACATAGAATGATCCCGCTCTCTTCCCAACTAGCGCAGACGAAGCAGTACGACACACCTGCAAATGTATGTGAACTAAAAGTCAATGTTTCCGGACAGGATGATCCTATGCTAGGAACAATTAAAAAAGAAAAGAACTATTACAGGATTCAACCAAAAGAAATGAGCATACATGTAGGATTGAATTGGTCTTTTGAACAATAACAGCTTCAATAAGTCAACCTTGGTACCAGTAAGAGGGGCATATAACAACAAAAGCCTTTTCGACAGATTTGTGCAGTTGGTGACTTTTTCTACTTATTTATTTATAACTAAACGATAAAATCCATCAGAGTGTTCAATTTGTATCGTTTCTGATAAGTGGTATTCATAACCTAATGATTCAACAATTTTATTTTAACTGAACACATAAAATGAATCTGTGTCCTGAAATAAGATTTTCTGCAGTGATGAAGTCAGGCGCATCATTAAAAACAGTCTACAAACTTAGAATGGACGATGTTTTGGAAAAATAAATTATCAAGGTTTTAAGAGTTGATTGATGTCAGAAACAAATCTTTATCTGGAAAGCCTAGACGGCTCTACTATTGCGTGTGAGTTTTTGACTTCCAAAAATATGTAATGCTGCAGCGCCATACGCGTAATGATCATTCCACGAAGATTAAAAAACTATAACGATGTTCTAATAATTTAAACAGTGATTTTCGACACCTCCATATATATATATATATATATATATATATATATATATATATATATATATATATATATATATATATATATATATATATATATATATATATATATATATATATATATATACTAATTTAAAAAAGTAAATAGAACAATGACATTATAACAAAGAATTTGATAAATCATTTGCGGAAAGGATTAAAGAGGAATAAACAAATATAGATAAATATATATTGGTATTAAATGTTTCCAGCATAAGTTCTCTATTGAACGATTTTGATTGCATGCTACTTACTGTGCTTGACCTACAGCCAGCGTTGTACACAGTCGTAAAATCCGGTTTTAGAAGTTGATCTATATAGCATTCCTGCGCAAGAATATAGGTAAAGTAAGGTGGTTTAAAAAAAGGTTTCTCAAATTTCCAAGAAATGATCAGTTACTGATAAAACCGTACTAGATATCTGGCAAATACCGTATCATATTATCTGCCCGAACCATCCTTTTCTTTCTAGCTGCATGTAGGGACAACACGTGTTCACAAATGCATGTATGGAAATACATACACTCACACAAACACACATACGTGTGTGTATGAACATCTGCTGATTAAGTACTATTTCCTCCGTGAGAGGGATTCATTCAAGTCAGATATGCTAAATACTCATCGATACTACTACGTGAATACAATATGAATAATACAAATGTGTAAACAATATACAATGATCAAATTCATATTGTCAGGTTGTTAGTTTGTCTATGTTTCAAGCATTTAAATGTTACGGCTGTCAGTAGATACACTAAATCATATTTGAGCACAAATAATTAAGCACAACATGTGATCAGTTTAATAAGGAAATGGCAAATCATGTACAAAGTATACAAAACAAAATAATAGATCACTTCGATAGGTCGAAGTTTAACTGCATCCACAAATTAGTTCTAAGTAGAGTGTATAACTGCTTTCTCTCTGTGGAGATAAATCTGGAAATAAAACGTGTGTTCAGAACTGGACAAAGCTTGGAATGAACCATACCAGTGTACAAACTCTTCAGCGAATATCGACAACATGCATATGCAAACGTAAGCAACATAATCTATTAGTCCATTTAAGAATATATAAGGTACACAGTGTGCTTTCATGTGTTTCCTGTATACCCCTTTGAAATCACCTTTGCAGTTGAAGATTTACAGTTGTTCTCGAACTGGTTGAGTCTGTTAACAATAGTTTTATCTGTTTACAAAAAGCACACAAATCTTGTTTGACTTACAATGCACATGTACATGTATGTATGTATGTATGTATGTATGTATGTATGTATGTATGTATGTATGTATGTATGTATGTATGTATGTATGCATGTGTATGTGTGTATATGTGTGTATATATGTGTGTGCGTGCGTGCGTGCGTGCGTGTGCATGTATGTATGTATATATGTATGTATGTATTGCAACGAGTGTATGCTCTTAAAATAGGTAACAGAAAAGAGCAAAAAGCAACAAGCTTTGTAAACTTCAACAAATAATTTATCTCCCTAGAAAACAAAGTGAAAATGTAAAAACAACTTACAGTTTTGCGAAATAAATCCCGATAATTTCATAGAGTTCCAGGCATAAATCCCAATAATTAAAGTTCTGAATAATCTTTAGTATTAATCCAAATTAAATCCAGCGCTGAAGGTGTTGATGTGCATGTGGATGGCTCATAAAGTGTTTATGTGCCGACAGTCTTTTGTTGGATCACATTAATACAATCCAGGGAGAAATCCTTATTCGAAATTTTAATATAAAGTCAAGTCTCTATTTCCTAAAATGTTATCAGAGCACTTGTATTTCCAGAGAAGAAATAATTTGAATAATTCAAACACAAATACTCTTCACATCACAATCTTGATTCTGCTCGGATGTTAAAATATGAATGAATAATTTTTCACTAACAAGATTATATAGTCTTCTGCCTGACCTCAAGTCACAATTAACATTTTCTTTTAAAAAAAGCATTACCTAATGGAAAATAACCTTATGGAAGTTTCATAATGTTTACCAAATAAAATCTTAATTATTAATAAAAGTCTATTGCTAAGATTACAATATAAAATATGCAGCAATCATCAGGTAGTCCCTGCAATTCATGGGGAATTTCCAAAGTTCAAGATATAGATTGAGATAAACATATCTACTAATTAAATCAGTAATTCAGACCAAGTAGAAATTCAACTAAATGTTGGACAAGGTCAAGTCCGACATACAATTCCACATTATAATAGCATATAATAATAAAATAAATTTAAAAAATAATTAACAAATAATGTAAATTAAATATACATAACAGTATATATGTATGTATGTATGTAGGTAGGTAGGTAGGTAGGTAGGTATGTAGATAGGTAGGTAGGTAGGTAAAATGCATGTTTTTCTGTCTGTCGATATGTTTGCTAATCTACCTTGTGTTGTAAGTGTTTGATATGTTCGAAACTATCATGGTTGCATAGATGGACGAGTTGATGCTAGGGATGTGCTCATACACGTAATAAATATACCCACATAGGGTTTATAAGAATATAGAAGACTATATGCTAGTCCAGAGAGATGAAATAAATGAATGTTTATTCTTAAACTTGGGTTATGTATTACGAGACGTAATTGTAACACATATCCACATAGACTTTACATTCATGGTTTTTTAAAAGTTCATTATTTAGTTTAATATTTCGTTTGATGAACGTTTCTGTTTGGCTGATGCTTGCATGAACCTTAACATTAGAAACCTTTATTCAATCACGCCAAATTCTTTAAGAGTGTACTAAGAAAATCGTAAGAGATATGGGAATGTCAAGGATTATTTGATTGGTCAACCTTTGTAACTTTGTAGCTAGCGACTACGAAGGCTGTCAGGCGCATCCCTTTTGAAATCAGTCATCTGTGTCATAGGAACTCACCGAAAAATCTCTTTATACAGTTTTTGCATCAAAGTTTCAAAATGTGTTCCTTTTGGAAATAGAATTATATGTTGGAAGACTCGAAAAGCGATTGCCATTTTCCGTCGTAAATATTAAGGTTTGTTCTGGTCATCTGGTTATTTCAATTTTCAGAATGATAGCCATTGCCATCAAATGGCAACCTTTACACACAATAGCTACATAGAAAATGGCGTACTTGATTTAGAAAAATAAGTATGATACCGTTATACAAATATACTCTTCAACCCTCTTCTGTTGTTACAGAAATAGCATTGTCATTCCCTTGTTTTTTTGTGGTAATTTTAATTATGCCATAGTTTTCATGAGACATTGTCCTCTTAGGTCGAAGTTGATGAAACTCTCCGAACGTTCGTATAAATCCAATGGTCACAAAAAGGAAAATAGCTATGATATATATATATATATATATATATATATATATATATATATATATATATATATATATATATATATATATATATATATATATATATATGTGTGTGTGTGTGTGTGTGTGTGTGTGTGTGTGTGTGTGTGTGTTAATCTACAGCTTGATACGTGGCTTGACATACAATTATGTCGTATAAATATGAAATGGATTAACCAATAACCTGAAGTCAAAAAGTTATGTGTTGAATAACACAAAATAATATTAATCCCCACAATGTTATTGTTATAAAATAAAATCCATTTCTTGGTAGATAATTGCAGTTTTGTTTCTGCCAAGAAGCTTATCGTCAGCAGTTCGACTGAGACGTTAATTTGACTTGCACGAGCGCAGATGATTATACATGTATGAACGCAAGCTCTGGGATCCTTAGATTTTACATCTTGTACTTTTGAGGATCATTGGATCATGTTCCAAAAACCACTGCAAATCAAGATAGAAATAAGGATAATAATATTCATTCATCAATTGCAAATGATCTGAAAAGGATTCAGGAAGTGAAAGTAATGTTTTCTTAGTTTGACATGGGCATGTTTCCCAGCACATAGATTATTAAACAAAACTCTCCATCAGCTGTTGTCATAAGTGCTTGCAACAAAAACAAGCACTTAAATAGTTGAATACTGGAGAAAATATCAATGGAAGACATTATTGCAACTGCATCACATAAGGACGAAAATAGACTGTACAATACTTTTTCTGTTTTGTTTTTACTTGAGCAAATAAAACAGATGTTACAAATAACAAACAAATCTGATTTAAGCACACTATTCCTTCACTTGCGAATCTTTTACTTTTTACTTTACTAAGTCCATCCTATTTCTTCCAATCATGATAAAACTTTATCATTTATCCGTGATTATAATGTTGCTTGTAAGCACTTGTCATAACAGCTGGAGCTTGTTCTCCAGAGCCTTGATGTAGAGTTTTAGTTCCGGACCATTTTCAGTAAGATATTTATTTTTTCTTGTAATACATATTTAAAGTCATAAATAGTAGAAATATTAAGGTTATTTCAGAATTCTTCGAATTTATTTAGGTCTATATTAGTTGCTGGGTCAATGTT